>JAPYYQ010003691.1:0-10109 GCA_030522585.1 Anagyrus pseudococci
TATATATATATATAGCAAAAACACGTAATTATTAAAAGTAAAAGAGAAAAAAAAGGAAGAAGAGAAAAAGGTCGGTAGTCTCGGAATGGGAGTATGGAGCAGGAGGAGGAGGAGGGGGGGGCGTCGTGTGTAAGAGAGAGAAAGAAACAGCCGAGTGGAGCAGAGAGCAAAGGGAGAGTATACACCGGGAGTATAAGAAAGCAGAGATAGGGGGTGGTGAGACGGGGAGGAGAGTCAGGGACTAATAAAGAAGCGAGAAAAGCGCTTACTTCCCTTTAATTATAAAACGTCGCGGAGGTGAAATTTCGCAGGAGCCGTGGGGATCAGATACGAGCCTCTGCTGCCGAGGGTGTGCGACGGCTCTCGCTCTCTCGTTGTGATGGCTCGAGGGGGGTGCTCTCGGTGTAAGGGACGAGAGAAAGAAGACGCGCGCGAGAGAGAGAGACGCCGTGAGCGCCGGCTGTGACGACGACTATGGCACGCGAACAAACAATGGCCAAGCTGCTGCTGTCTTGGGGCCTATGCTCCGAACAATGGGAGCGCGTGTAAGGAACGCGCACTCTTATACGCGCCTTTTGCCCTCACCCCCTTGTGACTAGTTGCCCTCTTCGTCCGATCTTGTGCGGATCTAAAGGCGTAGCACTTTAGCCGTGGTCATTGTGTCTTCCTCTATGTATCGGTAAGCATTCGATAATCGTTTGTTCTGTGTTTTTTATTTGTTACAGGTACTTTACATCGCACGCGCAGATACAGATTGAGAAAACGAGAGAGGCAGAGGAGGAAAGATGGAAACGAGCCGTTGCGCTGCGCAGGTAAATCCGCTCGTTAAACACGTCATTAAAATAGCTCGAGCACTTAATTAATAAGTTGGCGCCACGGCCCCCGATAAACAATCGCTGCTTAACGTCGCTTTCCGGGCGCAAAACGAAGAGAGGGCCCCACCAGCCGGGCGAGCGTGAAATTATTATGCAACTTCGAGTTGGTCCCCCCCCCTCCCTATTTTCCTCAAAAACTATAACGTTCAACCATCCTCTCCCAAAAATCCCTACTGCCGTTTCCGTTTCCCTGCCACCTCGTTCTTTTCTTCTCGTTTTCCAACACCTCCACTTTTCGCGGGTACAAAATCGAGCTAGCAACGAAATTCACGCTGCGAGAGAGAGTGTGTACCATTGCCGAAAACGCAGAGAGAGAGAGCCAAAAACGTAAAGCCCTCGGGTCGAGGTGTCGTTAATTAAATTTGACATTATTTCGGCGGAAAGCCGGTTCGCGCTCGTTAATGCTGTATATACCGGGAGTGTGCATACACTCGGGGCCCCGAAATCTCTCTCTCTCTCTCGCTCTCTTTCGCGCGATAAAAGTTATTAACGCGGCAGTAGGCGTGCAACGAAAGTGTGGCCCCCTGGCGAATTATATATCGGCCACTCGACTTTTCCAGTCTGCGGCGTTTTGCGTTGACAAATTGAGAAAGAGGGGGGGGTGCAGAGCTCTGGTTTTTGACACTCCTGCTCGGGCTGCTTTTTGCAGCTCGTGTATTTGCTGATGCATATAGGCCCGGAGTGAGCTATAGGATTTTCTCAGCCGAGTGTATACGCGGCCTGATAATTGCGTGTCGCGCTTCTCGTTTCGCCGTTGCGTCTGGAAGCTTTGCATAGTGAGCTCCTTAAACGCGCGATAACTACGTCACGGCAAATTCGAATAATTCCGTGACTTATCGATGCTTCTGTATGACTGTAATAAAAAGGAACCGCGTTATTTCAATAACGAGGCTCGAAAGGCTTCTTTTTTTGCCCGCTAAGACCGCGAGCGTATCTCTGGAGGGCGAGTTCAAAGTGAAAAAAGCACATCACAATATAACGGACAGGGCCGCGCGCGGCCCCGAAATAAAAAAGAAAAAAAAAAGGGGTAAAAAGGAGCACGAGGCCGGCGATCACACGGGAGAGCGGGGCGTATTTATTATGACGCGTATATCCTTACCCTCCTCTCTTTTCTCATTCCGTCTAAAGAGATAGAGAGAGAGAGGGAGGGAGAGGGAGAATAATCTTTCGGGAAACTATAAAAATAATTAAAGTCTTGGCTCATATAATCACAGTAATGGTCCAGACGCTCTTGGGGGGGGGGGTATAAGCGGCGAGAGCCTCCTTTTCGCTGGACCGCTCAGAGCCTCTATATAGCTACGGCCTCAAGAGCAAGCGAGATAGAGAGAGAGAGACCATCGCGCATCTTCCAGTAGTAGCGGCAGGGAGCTTTTCTCGTGAAGCTCGCTCGAGTGTGCCGGGGCCCGGGAAAGGAGGATCTCGGGGAAATATTCTAATAAGCAAAATTTTCGCTTTTGTATTTAAGAAAAGGGAAAGAAGTGGCGCGCAGCGAGCCGAGAGAGAGAGAGAACCCCGCCTTGTACAGCGCGGGCAAAAGGAACGCCGCGAGAGCTTGAGAGAGAGAAAGATATGATGAAGGGGTGGCGAGGAGAAGGTAGAGCGAGCTAGATGGATTTCAAGTGTACAACTCGGTATGCCTCCGCACACGCGTTGACGCTGCCGGCCAGGAGGAGACGTATACGCTGCCGGAGAGACTATCCTGGATGCCGGCTGGAAAAAAAAGGGGGTTGAAGCAGCTCCTGGAGAGAAGCTCATACCCCCGCTCGCCCATTGTCTCAGCAGGAAGAAAGAGAGAGGCCTGCTGTCGGCTCGTCTCGTCCTATCGCACTCCATCTCCTTCCAGCATCCAAAGCTGGCTGGAGGGGGGGGGGTAGCAAAAGAAGAGGAAGACGAAGAAGCAGCGGCCGCCAAGACGCTCCGCGTGAAGGGTTGGAAGCGCAGATAGAATTTCTTCATTTCGCTCGGCCGCCGCCCTCCGGTCTTTCCTTACTTACCCCCCCGCCATCCCACCCCCCCCCCCCGGCTGGCCTCCTCCCGGCTCTGCTCGTTACCGCCTCGCGGGGGCCAGCCCTACTCGCATCCCGAGACGCGAGAGCCCCTTTAACTCTCCCTGCCGCTGCGCTACTACTGCTGCCGGCGGCGGCAACGCCAGCGCGCTCTTATCCGCAGAGTCGACCCTCTCTCTCTCTCTCTCTCACTCGCGTTCTTTCTCTCTCGCCTGGTCCCCACTCATTCCCGGCAGGCCGCCCCTACACCCCACTCCACCCACCCCCCGACGCTCCATTCTTTCTCTTAAGACGCCGCGGCGAAGGAATCGTTAAAATCTGGCCGTCCTCGGGCTCTGTTTCTCTCGCTCTCGCTCCCTCTTCCTATCTCAGAGTGCGCGCGAGCCCAACCATCCGCGTCCCTGCTCGCACGTACACGCGGCCCGCATCTACATATCCGTGTCGGTAGTCTCCCTCTCTCTCTCTCTCTCTTCCTCTTCAACTTCTGCGTCTTTTGCTCTCTCCCTCTTTTCCACCCTCTCTCGTATTCCTTTTCTTCTTCTTCGTTATTTCCCTTTGCTCCGGCTTGCGCTCTGCCCTGAGCCATGTATACGTATATATAAGCGCGCTAATGTAGCGCGATAAGCTTTAGCCGTTGACGCTCGATGAACGCGGGGAATTGCAAAAATTTTCAATTTCTAACGATTCTTCGATACTCGCGCGCCCGCTCGTTAGTCCAGCGGCCTTATTTTTTTACTTCTTCCTCTTTCTCTCGACTTTCAGTGCTGCTAAATGGGAGGGTCAAGGGGGGGGGGTTGATCGTATTGCAAATGCAAGAAGACGAAACGTTGATGGAAATGAAATCGATCGGATGTAAGAAAGATTTTTGATAAAATCGCTGGATTCTTCGACGATGACGAATTGTTTCATTAGTCTTGGGGGATTAAAAATAATCGGCGTCGGACCGGGGAGGGAGAGGATTCTGCGCGTAGCTTTTTATGATTTATTCGCGATCTTACTTTCTAACTACAACGGCGGGTCGGGTTGTATCTTCGGCTGTAATCCTCGGGAATATTAGTCGAAGATACAAAAGAGAAGAAGAACTAATTTGTTTTTTTTTTTCGAAAACAATTCGCAAGTCGATGATATTCAGCCAGTGCAATCCTTTACCCTGGGAGCAGCAAGAGAAAAGGGAAAGAAAGGACGCGCATCTTTGAGAAGTGCCGGGGGTGTAAAGGAGGGGGGGGGTTGGTATAACGGGGCTACAAGGAGCATACACGAGGGAAGAGAGGGCCACTCGGTGTGTGCGCGCCGACTGATCAAAAGAAGCCGCGGGGACGTGCGCGCGCAAGCTTACGCCTCGGCACAAATGCGAGCCAGCCCCCTTTTATTTCTACCTACTACGGCCAGACTGTATTGCCTAAGGGGATCGGAAGTGTATGGAACAGTCGAGATTAGCTGTGGAATAGGGTCAAAAGGTGCGATCGTAATCGCGAGAGGGGGGGTAAGAGCGAACCTGGTGGACAACTAAACGAAGCTTGCGATGTTGATTCTGGGTTGCTCGTTGACGATGCCTCGTTTTTAATTGATTAAGAGAGCTTTCTGTTGAAAAAATACGGGGATTTAACGTATTTATATTTCTGGAATTTTATTCGTTAACCATGTCTGTTTTTTTTTTTTAAGTAAAAGTAATAATACGGATTTTGTTCCGCTATACTCTCTCCATTAAAAAAAAAAATGTTTCGAATACACATGGAAGAACTAGCACGTAACGAAGAAAAAAAAAGTAAGTCAGCTCGTCTCCCCATCCAAGCACCCAGTGCGCAAGTCATGCTCGCGCCCAACGCGAAACAAGTTAAAAGAGAGAGAGAGAGAGAGAGAGAGAGAGAAAGAAGAAGCAACCCTCCTCGCTTATTTTCGCTAAATGTATGTATCTACATCGCGCGTACGAGAATCTCGTATTGTGCTCCTACACGTGAAGCTTAAAAAGAAGGACACGCGTGCGGAGAATAATTCATTATCACTGCCAATGCTGATGATACAAACAAAAATCACCGAGGAAGATAAATCCTGGGCGATTGCACGAGTCTAGTTCGATGTTAAGCTCGACTCTAACGATTGCGTTCATTAAGTACACCCGGCTGGAATAGCTTGCTGTTTTTTTTCTCTCTCGCTCTTATAGTGCTTGCATCGGTCGTTCGCTCACGCGAAGTAGAAAATTAAACGGAGCCCCGAGTCTAAGCGATTCTTTACGGCGCGTATACGCGCGTAAGGGGATGGGTAGGGGGGTATAGTCTAGTTGGAAAACAAAGCGAGCAAAAAAGAAAAAAAACGAGGCTTAATAGCAACAGCGCGTGCGTGCGTTAGGCACGCGCGTATATATAAATCTAAATGATCGCCGGGCGGTCGTCGCGCAATCGCGCGAATTACACCCCCTGTGTATCTCCATCGCAAAAAAAAAATAGTAACGAAGATATACAAACAAAAAAAAAGAGAGAGACAAGCATGAAACAAAAAATAAGAGAGAGAGAGAGGTTGATTCATCGGATCCTTAATCTCGCGCACCCTTTTCCATCCCTAAGCGTACGTAAAAAATAGGTAGAGGGTGGTGCTGCTGCTGGTTGTACGAGATATAGAACGTTAGACTCTAGGCAACTCCCCCCCCCCCGTTACGAGAGTTGCTCCATCTCCCTCTCTCTCTCTCTTCATATCTCGCTGCTCTCGGTCTCTCTCGGTCTGATCATGAAAAATGACGGGCTTTAATTAGATTCGTCGTCCTCTGTTTTCTCGGCGCGCCCGCCGTCTCACCTCGCACATGTTCGTCTCGTCCAAGCATCCCCCCCCCCCTAGATCTTAATGCGTAAGACGAGAGAGAGAGGGTAGGTCCTTGGTATATAGACGCTGGCAATGAGCAGGGGGTGAAGGAAGAAGAGGAAGCCGTAGGGAGGATGGGTAAAAAGGAGCGAGCACACGCGCGCCGTCACGTGGTGGGCGAAAGAGAGAGAGAAAGAGAGCGGCTTAAAAGTGACGGGACGCAGCGAACGCTGTGGTAAGGGGAACCAGAGGGGGGTGCTCTCGCTCCCGTCGATTGCTATATAGAGGGGGTAGAGACGCTGAGAGCGCGTATATAGCCTCTTCCTCCTCCTCCTCCTCTTCTTCTACGTCTCTCGCTCGCTCTCTTTCTCTCTCGGGGCTGGCTGCTGCGTGAAAAATATGTAAAGTATTGATTGCATTTTATAATTACTTGGGAGAGCCCCGGCGTCTTAGCTCTACCCTCCAATCCTCGCGCTCCGAGTCAGCTCGTGTGTGTGTGTAGGTGTATATGTATGTGTACGCGTGTTTGTGCGGGTGTATATGAGTGTGGCTTTTCTCTCTTCGTTTCACCCCCTTCCTCGCAAGCCAACAGACCTACACCAACACGTACACGTACATACGTACGTAGGTACCGTACGTACATACGTAAGGAGAGAAAGAGAGAGAGGCAAGCATCCGGCCTGCGCTCTTCTCGAATACGCCGCTTTCGTTCTCTCTCTTTCTCCCTGCAGGAGGGTGAAAGAAGAGAGAAAGAGCTGGCGAACGGGGAGAGGGCGGGCAGGAGGGGTAGCCGAGTAAAGCCGCGTCTTTTATCTTCGTTCGTCCTGCTCTCATTGCCGCGCGCGCTCCTCTCTTTTTCCCGCTGGCGGCGGCGGCAGCATCACTAGGGTACAGAGAGAGAGAGAGAGAGAGAGAGAGGCAGACGGTGTCTCCGTCTCTCTCTTAGCGCGTGCACTCGTTCGTTCGCGGTCTCTCTTTTCGCCGGCGCCTCAACCGACCTCCTCCCCCTGATCCACCGTCTCTCTCTCTTTCTTGCTTGCTTGCGCGCGCCACCGCCACCCAGTCGACAGGCAGCCCCTGCGCCTCCTCACCTCTATATACCTCCAGAGCCCCAGCCCCTCGCGACTCTACCTAAATGAAGAAGAAGTATACGCTCTTAGTTTGCGCGGGCGCGAGCGGACCGGCTTTGTTTGTGTACGGCTCGAAAGAGTGAGAGGGAGGACGGCGGGCTGTGTGGAGGAGGTATAGGTGCGTGAGCAGAGGGAACGCGCGCGCGCACCACCGGCACCACCACTACCAGCAGCAGTCCGCACCGTCCTCAGCTCCTTCGCGTATGCTCGCGCTTGTCGGCTCTCTTCTTTCCTCCTGTACTTCTCTCTCTATATACATATGTATATAGCCCAGGGGGGGGGGCGGCGCGCATCCTCCGTCACTCTCGCTCCGTCGTCCACTTCTTCTTCGTCTTCTTCCGGCGTGCGGGATCTCTCCCTCCCTCTCTATGCCCTGGGATCGGAAAGTCGCGGGACCGAAAGAGATGTGTGTATGCCTGCCACTGGGTGTGTGTGTGTGTGCGTGCGCCAGCCGAGAAATCGGACGGGGGAAGGCTAGGCTCGAGTAAGAGAGAGATGAGGAGGGGGAGAAAGGAGGTAAGGAGCGACGAGGACGGAGAGACATTAAGACCGAGGGTGGCTGTACTTCAAATATGCAGATCGACTGCTCTGGTCCTTCGCCCACCCAGGCCACCCTCCTTCTCCTTCCCCGCACTGCCCGGCGCTCCTGCGCTCCTTTCTCTCTCTCTCTCTCTCTCTCTCTCCTCTTTCCCCCCTTCTTCATCCAAGACCCCCTTTATCTCGCTCGCTCACACTTTTACAGCCTCGCAAATCGTTAAGCAAGGAACAAAAGCAGCCTTACCCCCCACCCCCATCTACACTTCTCTCTCTCTCTCTCTCTCTCTCTTGCGCCCCCCGAGCCCGAGCGCGCGCTACCGACGCTTTTCTAGGCTTCGATCTCACGATTTCAGCATTTTCTTTATATCCATTAGCGTCTTGGATTATTATTTCTTCCCTCCTTCTCGCTCTCTCTCTCTCTCGCGTCTTCAATACTTGCTCGTCTTCGCTTCTTTCTCCTTTTCTCCGATCCCCCCTTTTCTTTTTGTTTTCCTCCACCTGACTCTCCTTACCGAGGAACTCGGCTCAGATTATTGCAGATGCGTCGTCTTTTTAGACGATGGATCGAAGTATACTCTTCATTTTCTCTTTTTGTTTTTACTAGACGAGGCTAAATGTTGATGTCTTTAATTGACGATAATGTTATATCCCAAAGCTTAGGATAACAAAATTTTTCTTTCGCTGATATATCATGAAAAGTGTTGATCAGGGGAGAAAAGAAGATTACGACGTAAGATAATAATGCTCCATGTGTATTTTGCGAACGTACACGAAGGTGTGTTGTAATGGCGCGAGGATAACGACTCTACGCTCTTAACCTGTTTTCGCATGAATTTTCAAGTGGCCTTTCCCGGATCTTCCCGGGGAATGCCCCGGTATACACGGATTTTTCTTCGACGCCTGTCTCGGCTGGCGCGACGAGAGAGAGAAAAACGAGAGTCTAAAAGTTTCCGGCGAAACGGAGACGTAGAATAGGCAGACGCTTAGGAAGTGATTAAAACTGCGAACGCGCGCGAGGCGGGAGATTTTTTTTGGAAACGACGTTTTTTCTCGGCTGACTCGCTGGATTTGAGCTGATCCTTTTAAAAACTGAGAAAGGGTTTCTAATTCTTGCATTTGTTGAAATTGTATTATTTCAAATTTTTTATATTTTTTCTTAAAAAAAAATAGAATCGAATCCACAAAAATCTGGCGATGCGGTAAGGAAAAGGTAGCAGAGGAAAACCAGAGCCTCGAAAAAAAGATAGAAAAAACGTCAGGAGCAACTATAATTTAATTTTCACCGTTGCTCATAACAGTTTTAGGAGAGGAACGCGCATGAATTGCCACGGCTAGAGGAAGCGATTCGAAAGAAGATTGCATTTTTCTTGGGCGGAGATTCGTTTTACCGCGTTACCGGTATAGGCGTCCCCCGGCAAATCGAACATTTTCTTACGTCTCTCTGATCTTTCGCTGGTTTCTCTATGAAGCGCCGCTTATGCTTGCCGTTTACCAAAAGATTTTTTTTACCTTCAAATCGACGTTTTCATTTTATTAGCGTTTTTTTTTCTTCGCGCGAAACTAAATAAATTTTGAACGCGAGGAAAAATAAAAGAGATCCATCCCAGTCAACAATTTTCATCCCTTACCAAGCAGTTAATTTGCGCATCGGTAATGAAAAAAAAAAGCACGAAGCAGCGGTTATAAAAACGCGTATGAAAAATAATTTCTTAGAAGCACGTCAAATAAGAAAGAGCTATACGCGCAATTGGGGATCGGAGGGGGGGGGGGTACAGAACTCAAGTGCGCGTCGTCGCTAATCAGTCGCGCTGATGAAAATTCGTCAGCGAGGCCGGATTGGCTCCTCGCGAACTCCCCTTGCGTCGACTCACATATACACACGTACACAGAGCCTTACGACAGGGGGGAAGGGTGAGACGAAAAAAGCAAGGACGCCAGTTGCTCGAGGGAGAAGGAGAACGGCAAAGTGGGACGCGGGGGGGGGGGCCAGAGAAGCCAGGGGGATGAGAGAGCGACTTCTGTACCAGCATGTACAGACTCTCATCCCCCTTCCCCGTATATCTGCGGTTCGGCCCGCTGAATATTTACGAGGCAGAGCCGCGAGTCGCGGGAGGAGTGTTCTTAAAATTCGCGTCCCGGGATCGCTGCCGCAGAGCGAGGGGGAAGGGGATGAAAAGTATCGCGCGAGAAGCCCGCGTTGCTCTGGATGAGGCGAACGAGAGCGAGATGGATGGGGATGGAGAGAGAAAGGGGTAGAGAGATAAAGGGTAATTGGAAGTACTGGGCTACGCGAAGGAGGGGAGGCCTCGAGATTGGAAAGCGCGTGTCGGTGGCGCTTCGCGAAAGAAGCTCGAATAAAATTTTAACGTTGTGCCCTCCCCCCCCCCTTCATCCGGCGTCTCTTGCGCTCTCGCGAGCAGTCTCGAGATTTCGAATAATAATTGTTTCTCGTCGGTTAAGCAAGAGGCTCTATCTCTCTGCTCTCGCACGCGTGCGGCAGCTTCAAAGCGCTTGGAATGTCTGCGCGTTGGAATTTTGTTCAACTATTTTATGATTGGCGTTACGAATTTATGTATCAACAGCGGAAATAAAAAAAAGAGTGAAATTTGAAATATTAATTTTGATAACAGAAATTTTTAGGAAGCTGTACTCTGGCTAAATTTATGTATGCGTACACGGAGAGAAAAAACCAAGAAAAATTACCGATGCGCCACGGTAAAAGTGGACTAATCGTAAACAAACCAAAAATTTGTAGATAAAATCATAAA
>JAPYYQ010003692.1:0-26021 GCA_030522585.1 Anagyrus pseudococci
ATTTATTTTTTAACGGAATTTTTTTATCGAAAAAGTAAACTCCTACGTAAATAGTCTTTATCAAGACAAGTAATTTCATGATTTTTAAAAATTAAATAATATCATGCTTTATCGAATACGACATTAATCCTTATTATAAGAATCATTGGGGTAAAATGTCAATCATCGAATATATAATTATAGATTCGAAAAAAACGTAAAAGCAAAAATATAGTTGGAAGATATTGTCCTAAGGAAGACATTCCATTTTGAACATTTTAATTTTATCTATTTCTTGGAAAGTTACAGGGAAAATTGACAATTCCTGAGGTTAAATTACGTAAAATGTATGATTAATAAATATAACTTATTATTTTAAATAATGTAAATTTAAAAACTGTTTGAGCAGTTAATCTTGTAGTAATACATTCACCTGTATTTATAAAAACACCTTAAGCTCGATTAAATAGGGTATAGAGCTCTATAAAATATTCGGTGGCATATTACCCAACAGATTTTTTGGAAAGAAAATTTTAAGTACTTTAAAATATATGTAATTATTGACCTACTCATATTTTTTTTTGTTTTCAAATATGTAAAAATCTCTGAGATCCCTGCCTTCAAAGTTAACTGAAGCATATTTCCCCGACTTACCCTACGTTAAAAACAGAAAATATCACAATATTGATTTTATTTTTCTAAAACTAGATTGAGGAAAATAAAATTTTGAAATTAATGTTGACCAAATTACCTACCAAGAATGTTGCTTCAGCATTTCCATTAGATATTAGAAACTATGATGGAAGAAACAGTGTAAAATTTGTAAAAAAATCTGCTCATTATTAACTTATATTTTTTGTTAGTACACTTTTTATACAAATAATTAAATTGTTAAATTGCTTTTTGCAGTGTATATTTAAGGATAATAGTTTATGTGTTTTTTTACTAAATAATTATAATAATAGAATTTGTTATAATCTACTCTTTAGTTAAAGTTATAATATCTTTTCGTTATTTTTTTTCTAATACACCTATGAAATATTATTGGATGTAGTTTTTGCCGATACACACGTTGATATTTAAAGGGTCAATGCGTTTTTCTTCGATTGAAAGTTTTTTTTCTAATATTGACCTAACATTTTGATAAGGTTTATCGGTCATTAATTAAATTCAATTCAATATTTGATTTTTTAATAAACCATTGGCGCTTTTAGTTTGGATTATAATTATCATCATTTAGTTTTAATCTTATCAAAAATTATTGCTTTACAGTGCCTGCGTTTCATATTAAAAAACTTTGTTTCATATAATATTTGACACACTCGTATAAGGTTCAATAATCGATTCCAAGATAAGAAATAGATATTGTATGTGAAAAAAAAATTCATTTAATTATTCTTTTCACGCATCGTTTTTGTTACCCCGACTACTTATGTTTCAAACGAAAACTTGGTTTACAATCAGCTCGATAATGTGCTCAAATTATTAAACAACATTTTTAAACTTAACTGTGCTTTTCAAGCAAAGCAAAGCAGTCTCAATAATAGCGAGAAGGAAAAAAAGGAAAGATTACTCGTCATTCGTAACTTTAAATTTCCAATCTTACTTTTTACATTTAAACACGCCGACGACTCTTCCCCCGAACAACGACTTACCCGCGTACATCACTTGGACCCTCCTGCGCTTCCTCGCGACGCGTTCCCGCGAGACCATGGCTTGCGAATTTTCCTACAGTAGTACACACACACTACGGGTCGAAACAAATCGAAGGGAAAGTGCTGCGTGAGACGTTACGGCTCGTGTGGGGATTCCCCGTTCGGGGGACAGTCCCGGGAGACGTTTTCGCAAGGTGATTGAGTCCGTTGCTGCTGCGGTCCGCTATCCAGTCGTGGCTGCTCGGCCATACGCGACCGGCACTTTGGGCGAGATGAAAAATTCGAGGGTCCGAGAAGAGCCGAGTCTGCCTGATGACTGCATAGGGACGATAAAGTGCCGGGGATTTCTTTTTTTTTGTGTTTTCTTTTTTATACTCTCGAAAAGGATGCGTTGATGTTGCGCTTATGCCATGCAGGGGAGGACGATATAGTTGAACAACTTTGTCGGATAAGGCGCTATTAAGGAAGTCGTTGACGAGATCGAGAATAAGCAGAGACTTCTAAAGATACTCGATCAAGCAAAACAAAAGAAGAATCAAGTGCAAAACGCCGAAGAATTTAATCAATCCCATGCAGGCGCGTAGAAAAAAATGTAAAAGCGATACGCATACGTACACGGCGGACGCTTTTATCGATGTCACTCCGAAGAAGCGCGCGAATGACACCCGCCAATGCTGTTTTTTTCCCTCTCTTGCCCCAGAACGCAATATGCCAGTGATTGCTCGACAGGCAGCATTACGGCTATAGTGCCGCGCGAGCGCGCCAACGCTCTGACAGTCGGACAGGTGTTCGTCATCTAGCTTAGCAAGCGCGCGCGCGCATCTGCCAGTGACAGCCGCAAAATGAGAAATTTCGCGAGAAAAAAAACAACATGCCCCGTTGAATATGACGCGTGCGTATGTATTCTGCCACTAGCATCTCGAGCCTCGCATCTTAATCCAGCCTCGGCTTTTAATTCGTCGCGCTGGAACGCAACGATAATGTGCTTGCAGAGGGTGTACTGCTTAGAGAGTAGTAATGTTTTGAGGGTAATGTGTCGCGTGGGATGCACATGTTTACTACTTGAATTTCCGAAAACACTGCAGTCCTTCCAATGAGCCACGAGTTGTTAAACCGCATAGAAATGACATACGAAAGCAATTTCCGAAGCTGAGAATTTCGTCGTTTATATGCTCTCCAAAAATTCTTACCCGCCTGGCACACCTATACGTGTGTATGCGCGGGCGACGAAATTTTGGCAGGCATCGCTCGTCCCGATAATGTATACACACTCGTTTCATTTCCGTTCCGACCTTCCCGAGTCGACGCTCTACACGTTTTTCCGCGGCGTTGTATATTTTTTTCGTCGAGTTTTATATTAACGGCTAAACAACGCGGATAGATTTGTCAACTGATTTCTCAAAAACGAAATTATCTACAAGACGGTAAAAAGAATCGTTTCAATTTATTCCGATATCCCCCTACCGACCGTACTTCCTTCCTCCCCTCCCCCGGCGTTGAAAAATACCAAATCGTCCGTAAAAGTTATACATATAATAATCGAACGCAGCACAGGGCTAAATCGATTTCGCCACGGAGAAAGATAGAGAGCCAAACTTATTTCTCGAGAATAATCGAAAACAGAGGGGAGTAGCTGCCTACAATAATTCCTACATAAATCATCAGTACGACAATACCCACTTCCTCCCGTCTCGGTATTATTGCTCTCGGACGTTCGCCGATGGGGAGGGGGGGAGGACGAGAAAATAAGTCGCGTCGAAAATATTGCGGCCAATCAGTTGCCCCCGATCCAGCTTTCGTTCGTCAAACTGTTAGAGGCGACATTTCTCACGCGGCGGCGTATATTTTTCAAAGTCGGCCTTCTTTGGTCTCTGCGGCGATATTTCAAACGCGCGCCACTTCGATTTCGCGAGGGTCTTATAAGCCATTACAACGTTATCGCCGCAACTATCGCTGTTGACCCTCGTCTCTCTCTCTCTCTCTCTCTTTCTCTCTCTCTCTCTCTCTCTCTCTCTCTCTCTCTCTCTCTCTCTCTCTCTCTCTCTTTCTCTCCCCCCCCCGCGTACCTACCTCCCACCGTGCACGCTCAATGTGCCATCGTCCCGCTCACGCGCTAGAGCGCGTCGGTCATTTTCGCCGAGTTATTTGACCGTTGTCGTTATGTACAAGCTCGCCGCTGCATTCCGGGGCGCGCGAGGACTCGCGTCGAAATTCGAAGCTCGCGCGCGTGCACTCGCTAAAGCGAACGAGGGAGACGCGAAGACGGGAAAAGGGGGGGGGGGGGCGGAGGAGGGCGCGAGCGCGTGGGGAAAGACCAAAAAAGGGGGGCAGAGGCGGACGCCGGCGTATATAACGAGCGCGGCGCGCGCGCACTTGCGGGGGTAAAAAGTGCCTTCCGTGCGAGAGAGAGAGAGCCCGAGCTCTCGAACGAGCGATAATTACGCGGGTATAACGAGCCGCGCACGCGAGATGCGTTATTTATGACTTTATTACGCGGCAGGCCCCCGATCGCCTGCGATATATACACACACACACACACACACACACGTCCGCGTCTCTGCCGTTGGCCTTCTGCTGCTTTCTTTGGACGGGGGGCAGTTCAGGCGCCTGTATCCTCTTGCGATTTCGCGTTTTCGACGTATAGAGCACACGAGAGAGCAAAAAAAGGGAAGATAAAATGAAAAAAAAGCAGAGCGGCAAGAGGTGGCTCTCTACCATCTAGAGCCAGCTGGCCGCTTGATGAGATACGTGCGTGTCATGTGTATCGGCTTATTTACCGCTGTCACGCGACAGTTTTTTAATTGCAATACCCGATGGATTTGTTGGCCTCTCCTCATTTTCTGGCGTTACGCCGCACGAAATATAAATAACGGGTTTATATGTCTTTTTGAGTTTTTGGAAAGACCGAGAGAGAGCCGCCTTAATTGCCCACGGCATACGTGTGTGGATGTTGATTTTTCTCTTAAATGCTAATTGACCGGATCGTCGGTTTGCCGGGTTAATGAGGAAAACATTTCAGAAGAGGATTGCACAATTTTAATTGAAAAGTATTGGTACTCGTGTGAACTTTATTTTTTAGAAATACGAAGAGTAGAGTATGCTCTAGACATCGATTGATTTTGGGTTTTTTTCTTTAAAATGATTTTTAATCCATAGAAAAGACATTACTTTGTGTTGTTGTAAAATGTATTGTTTTTATTTTCTTTGTTCAGTCGCTCAGGTGTATGTGCGCTTAATGCGCTAGAAAACCATATTTTTTAAATTGATTTTGGATAAGATAAAATTTTGATAATCCGTAGCTAAAAGGTCAATATTTATTATCTGATAAATTTCAAAGATTTCCAGTTTTATATGAAAAATTGCTTTGACATTCTCAGAAACAAGTGTGTATCACAGACGTCAAGTCTACGTTTCCCAGAGGCATAATAAATAAAACTGCATTATTGCACAAGTAAAGATTTCAGTGTGTTTATTGGACTATTAAAATATTCAGGAAAACAAAAGTATTTATCTTTAGGTATAGGATACTTTTTAAAGATTAACCACTTTTCATTATTGTTTAATAAAAAATGCACATAGACGTCCAGCCTTTAAAATATTATTAATTTTTTAACAATTTATAATTAGTACAAATTATATAGTCAACATATATAGTCAATTACATAGTCAAAAATTTAATACGATGAGCGATAAAACTTTTGCGAACTTTACACTTTCCTATCAACTGCCCCAGAATATATCTTATAAAGATGCAACGGTAAGTAATTTCATTGTATGTTAATTTATTGTATGTTTTTTTTAAATTTACAGTAGTTACAAGTGCAGAAGTAATATAAACATAATGTTAAATTTTGTAGTATTTTTTTCAATGAATTTACCGTTTATATTTTTTAGGAATGGGAGTCGGTAATGAATACAGCGTTGACTGTGATCCGCACGATGACATTTGTTTTTTTGCTAGTAGCTTTGACGACCAACATTATAATGCGAAACTTACAAGATCCACGTGTTAAAATACACATTAATATAAATTATGCTCTAATATTTAAAGGACTAACGTTTATGCTTCAGCATACATTAGCCAAAAATGAAATTTGTACTTTTGACGTGGCATCAAACAATTTTTTTGAGGTATTTATTTTAACAACTTTAAACTAACTAAGCTTCAACATAAAAAATTCATCTTTTTTTTATCTCTGTTATTTTCTTGGACACGTTAGATTTGTTGCAGATTTTGAATAAAATATTTATTTATAATTCGATATTTTTAGCCGTCGATTTGTAGTATTTCATTGTTTCTTGGCGATTACGTTGTATTTATGTGTGCATTTTGGCAATTTGTTGGAAACTGGTATGTCTATAAGTACATCTGCCAAGTCCCTACTAAAGAAATCGTCTTAACAAGACGTGTAGTATTTTGTGGCTGGGGTAAGAATTAAAAAAAAAATTATATTTTAAAACATTAAAGTGCTATAAAATTATAAATATTTTTTAGATTATTTATAAGTTTATTAAATTTACAATGTTTTGTAGGAATATGCCTAGCTATTATTGCTGGAAATAGAGCACTAGAAAAAAGGAAAATATCTCAAATTTGTCCTGTTTTGATTAATTTTAAAAACAGCCACACGATGATTTCTCATATTGTAATAAGATACGTAAGTGTTTTTTTTTGTAATAAAAGACAATAAAATGATGTATATGTCTAATGTACAATTTACATGCTACAGATTACTTTTCTACTTTTTCTGTATAATTTAAAAGCAGTATTATCGAAAGTACTTGATAATAGATTTTATAAAGAAGAAAAAAAATGGTGGAAATGTCTAAAGATTTCTTTAAAGTTTGTAATTCTTACTGGAACTCCAGATTTACTCTGTAGTACACTAATTTTTTTTGATCAAGATAATTTTAATCTTCCGCTTATTTATTTGTATAAAATTTTGTTTTCTGTGAAGGTAATTCGATTAATATTGAAACAAATATATTTTATCGTTAACGACAGTCACTACATACGAATAATTAACATTTTATTTTTCCAGGGATATATATTAGTAATTGTTTTATGTTTTTCGAACAACGCTTTGAACGATGAGATTACAAGGCTTTGGCGAAATTGGAAAATTCAAAGGGACATTAATTCTGAAATTCGAAGGAATTACATCATTGCTATTTATAAATCTAAATCAGTGAATCTTCCTATAACTGAAGTCTAATAAAAGCATTATTGACTACAATTTCTACAAGCTATTACAAAATAATCGGTCAATAATACGATATTAATGTGATGTATATTAGTTTATGTTAATTTTTTTTATGAATGATAAATTTTAAATGATTATATTTAAGAATAAAATTGAAAATTTTTATCGAATTTGTTGTGTGGAGGATTTCCCTATACAATATTACCACTACAGACTCAAAATTTATTTTTACCTATGTAAATTTGTTTTATAAAGGCCACAAAACTATTTTCAATCCACGTAGTATTGTTAAAAAACAAGATCGCTGCAACGCATATTGCCGCCAAAATAAAAGTAAATTTCAAATTGACTGCATTACTTTTTATCCATGTATATAATAATGCAATAAAATATTTTAACATCGAGATAATCAAAAGCAATGACGCAATAAAGCAGCCTCGTAATTCTCCCAAGACTCGAAATAATTGCGCAATTACCATCAAATCCTCCGAGCTTTACAATATCAATAAACAGTTCGTATAATTCCCTTCCCATTCCCTCGACCCTTCCTTCTTTTTTCTCGCTCCCATCTCTATATCCGTTACAGCATCATCGGCGCAATGAAGCTACTTTGCCAGTGGTCCACGTAATCATTGAACGCCACAATGTTAAAGCCAGTTAAAACATACAGGTCTGTCGCTCGTAGGTGCTCTGTGCAGGCAATAAGAGCTCGTTCATTATCTGAGCGCGAGGATAAGGACGAGGGTCGGCTTTGCAAAAGGGAACTGCATGGAAGAAGGAAGATCGTCATCGCTAATGTGTATGAAACTAGCCCGAGAGAGAGAGAGGGAGAGAGAGAAGTGGCATGCGCTGGGTAGCGAGATACGCGAGAGCGCCGAGCTATCATCGTGCTTTATTGCCTGGAAGCCTCTCGGCCCATAATTAATGTTAATAGCCATAATGGCAAATGTTAATGGCAAGTGCCGACTGGCTAATCTTAATTTATGTCGCACTAAAACCACTTGCCTTATATATATTTTATATATATATATACAAACAAGTATGTATGTACGAATTGTATACACATTTATATATGTACGTGTATCCGAGGCAGGAGTTAATACCGCCAGCCGGGCTCCGCGATAAGATCGCGACCAGATTAAGATATTAAATATGGCCGCGGCGTGCGTGCAAGCACGCGATCCTGCTGCTTTATCTCTCTCGCTCGCTCTGCCTGGGCGAGCATATACACGGCGCGCAGCGGGTCGTCCTCAACGACTGGCTCCCCCTATTTTTTTTCACGTGCCTGCGCAGCCGCGACTTGACTCACGACTGCTCCTTCTTAACGTCCGCACATACACAAATATGGTCTCGCTACGCCTATATGGCACTTCTGCCGATTTCCCTAATTTGCTTCGCGAAACTTTGTCTGCGCCGACGCACCTGCGGTTTTCGCTTTGTCGTAATTGTTCCGAATCATGCGAGTTTGTCATTTTTTTTATACTATATTTATTTTACACAAGCTTTTTCATCTTTTCCCATGTTAAAATTAATTTTAACAATGAAAAACGAGTAAGAGACAGAACGCCAGTATAATAAGCCGACAAAGTCGCGTATACGCGTATACAAACCTTACCGATTGTTTTTGTTAAGCCAACGAGTTACTACTATTGCCGGCGGCACATGAACTATTTTAATTAAAAGTCACAGCAGAAAGCGAACGCAGCGGCTGGTAATCCCCCTCACATTAGACCGAGAAACTCTAATCGAAGACTCAGATGCCCCTCGCTCCTTAAATTTGTCGGGCATTGCTAATAAATCACAGTGGCATGTTAGGCGCGCCTGCAACTATGTTATCATCCTTTACTCGCAATTCTTCCGTTCGTGTCGAGAGAGAAAGATAGATAGAGAGATTGAGAAAGAGGGAGAGAACTTTGACATACAAACTTGATACCTTTTCGTTTGACTGCACTTCATTGAATTGTCAATTGTTAAACTTACGAAACTATTATTATTCTTATTTCGCATTTTTTTGGATAAATCCGCTGTAGCTTGATTGAGCTTGTGTGATTTTTGTTCGTTAGAATAAATAATAAGCAAGCTTAATTTAACATCGTGGCATAATCTTGTAGGATCCTAACTTATCTACGAGTGGGCTTCGTAGCTTTCAGACTATAACACTAGATGGCTTAAGCATTAAATTCAACGAAGAGGAAATCTATTGCTCACAACGATTGCAGCGAGTCGAGGAATATCATGAAATTTCCAATGTTTCGAAATTTCAATGCGCGTAATTTTTCAGTGACTCTGCGTTGAAACAACAAAACTATAAATCAAAAAAGCTCGCCGGCGAGAAAGCCAATTTCGCCGAGATTCGCGGCGATACATTATCTCGGCGCGCAATAAAAATCCGGAAATAAAAAGGCAGCCGTACGTAAAGCGCGCCTCGTTCCGCGCTAATGCCGTATATATACGCGACTCTTATCCCCAGTGCCAATCTTGAAAAGTTCGCAACTGAAAAAGGCAAAAAAGAAGAAAAAAAAACGAAACGACGAGCGATTTTCTTGACTACAAAAGTGCCATTAGCGCGCTTGCAACGTATACGCGAGTAGCGGAAAGATCAATAAACAAGCTGGCCCTGCGGCAAGTGGGTCAGAATTGTAAAAGAGCAATAAACAAAAAACGGCGATAATACGCGGTCGCAGGCGCAAAGAAATAAAAGCTGCGCGCCGAGCCTTCAATCTAGCCCGGCTTCAATACAATCATAAAGTCCAACAACACACCCACACACACGTTTGCCCTATTGCTTAGCTCTATATCCATTCATTCGGGGCGCATACGGCAGATCAAATCTAGCATAGGTTCGCGCGTGCCGAAAAGCTCGAGCGGGAGCTTTAACGCTGGGGGAAATAAAAAAGGGGAGTGAAAGCTTTGGAAAAAGTATAGCCGTAAAGCCAAGCGATGATTTGCTGCTGCTGTCGATCGGCCTCCCCTTCCTCCCCTCAGCTATAAATCATACCGATTTAATGCAACGATATACGCGTATATACACACACTTGTGCGCTCGTATATTAAGCGCCTCGGAGAGGCCGCGTTTATCGAGAGAGAGAGAGAGAGAGAGAGAGAGAGAGAGAGAGAGAGAGAGCATACGATGCTTTTTCAATGTGTATACAGCGCGCGGCTGCCTAAACACACGGAGAGCGGCCAATTATATAGCCGCGCTTTGAATCCGGCTTCTCTCGTATCAATGGGCTCTCTGGGCTGTTTAGTGAAAGTGAGACCTGTTGGCGTCCTTCTCTCCACTCGCGCGCGTTCTCCGGAAGCGCATTCCACGATGGATTTTTAAATTAGCCCGCTATTGAGCTCCCCCCTTACCTCCTCCTCTGTCTTCGCGTTTACGTAAAGTCGCGTGTGTAAAAGCGTGGAAATTTGCCCAGCGCGCGTGTAGACCCCCCTGTGCACGTGTGCTTTATTGCACTGCCGACACATTCCGCGAATCTTTTTTCCCCTTTTTTCTCTCACTCTCGCGTTTCATTGCGGTTTTAGGGAATAAACGAACCGTGCACTGTCCCCGAGACTTAGGTATTTATATGTATAAGAATGTCGAAAAGTTGTGTGTTTTCCCTCAGTTTTATGAAAAATCTCGAGGAAAAAAGGATCGGGAAGGGGAGAGGGATCGAGGAAAGCGCTGTCGAGAGGAGGCAGTTAACAGCAGTTTGCTCGCGCTCTCGTGCCCCCCGTTCTGCAATAAATTTCAATTCATCTCTCTCTCTCTTTTCTCCGGTTGGAGAAAGCTTTCGCTCGTGTATAGCATCTCTCGTGTCGTATACCATTATACCTCTCGGGTGTCCATGTCCGTGTGTATGCTTATCGATCCTGGTCTATGTCGAGGGAAAAAGAGGGGGGGGGAATACCAAGCGTCATAACTCGAACCTTCCAAGTTGCCGAGAAAGATCGCGGTAAGCGGTGTAGCCGGATAATTTCGTCTCTCGGCGCGCATATATTCTAGCGAGAGAGAGGGAGCTATCGTCGTTTCGGCTCTAAAGGGGCCAGAGATTTATTCGGGCGCCACGTGCATATTTCACGATCGCTCTCGATAAAAAGGTCAGCGTTATATGGCCGCTGTCCTCTCTCCTCTGCCCCCTCCCCCTACCGGTATCTCTCTCTTCGTTGTAATTTAAATCGATCGCTTGGCCATTCATATAAATTTTCGCTCGGGCCCCCGTATAAAGACGCGAACAATTATGGGATTAGCAATTTTAATGAGCTAACAGCGCAATATCCCTCGCGCGCGCCAAAGAGACTTCTATGTATTCGCCTTCGCGTGTGTGTGTATGGGTTCAACGATTTACCTCATTGTTTTTAATGGGAAAAATACTCGGCTGGAATAAAATGAAAAATCGAGTTGATCATTTTTTTTTTTTTAATAACCTTCCCTCCTTCTCTTCGAGTCGCCGCTAATGAGTTGCCTGGAATTAAGATGCATGTATAAACACGTGGGTTTCCTCCCGATAGCTCACGTCTTTTGCGACTGACGCTTGCTAATGCTATAATTAGTCCAGGTGATACATTATCTTCATAAAATGAAAAATAAAAATATTCGACGTATTAGCGCGTCGAGGGCGATTTGCAAGCGCACAGCGGCTCTGTGATATATGTCCCGCTCGTTCTTTTTTTTTACAATCCCCGACCGATCGACACTTTATTCATTTTTTTTTCGTTGCTCACGGCATTTGCATTTGTATCTCTATGCTTTCGCAATGGTCTCAACCCACGCGCGAACAACAATTAATTTAATAGTCGCGCGCCTTTACACAGCGACATTATCGATCGTAACGCGCGCGCAAAACTAAAATCATTTATCCCGAGAGAGAGAGAGGGAAAACGTATTACAAAGCGAGTCCCGCAAGCTCTCTGGCTCCTTACATTATTCATAATCCGCCTGACGCATGACAGACGATGATAATCGAGCTTAAGTAATAACCCAGCGCGGATCGTCAATCACCCGAGTCACAGAGTCTTTCCGTCAAGCCGGCAAGATTGTTGAGTACACCGAAGTACGCCAACAGGGGAGCTAAGCTCCTTCTTCTTCTTCTTCTTCTTCTTTTCTTTCTCTCTCTTAATTAGCTCATCTTAAAACTTCCTCGTGGCTGAGCTTCTTACCTAAGAGAATCCGACTCGACGTTTTTACACGCGCGCATAGCGAGAAAGAGCAGAAATCCGCTGACTTGGCCGCGGGCAATTTTGAAATTCCGCACGTGCGCCTTATCCCCCCAAACCCGTAAATCACTCATCCGTCTACCCTGGCAGGGTGTACTATATAGCTTGGAGAGCTGCGGAATAGGATGGAGAGACGACAATGAGCTGATGATACGCGAGAGATAAATAGAATGTGTTAATAATAAATTGAGCGTGTAACTCCGCACCTCTGCATTATATATACGTTTGGCGGGGTTTGCGTGTATCCAGCTTTGAACGTCACTTATTCATAGGAAACACTTATATTTAGAGTTGCAAGACTAATTAAAATTTTAATAAGTTTTTATAAAATTCAGAATTGAGATGCCGATTTATACGCGGGTCAAGTGGAAAGAGACGGGAACGGTAAGACACCCGCTTTATATAATTGCGAAATCCAAATTCATTTTGGGATCCATGTGAATGCAACGAAGATTGAGGAACATAAACGAAGAAAAACAAAGAAGCTCGAATTAAGGAGAAAAAATCTCGAGACAGCGGAGGGTGTAGAAAGAAAAGGTGAGAGGTAGAGAGAGACGCCCAGACATAGACTCGAGAGAAGGATCGAAGGAAGGGAAAAAGGGGAGCGGAAATAAGCGAGCATAGAGGAAAAACGAATCGTCCGGTGGATGCCGGCAGGCCAAGAGTTAGGAAGATGAACAGGCGGGATAACGCGTAGGGGGGATCGCGGGGAGGGGGGTTAAGCGCGCGGTTGGCATCCAGTACTCGAGAGAGAGAAAGCACAGGACAGGCGGGTAGAGAGGAAGAAAGAGGGTGGATAGGGTGGATGGCACGAAGACCGGTGGAAGTTGTTCCGGAGCCGGCAGCCCCGGATAAATCACCCTCTTACAGCTCTGGCCGCGCGCTCTCAGTCTCTCTCGCTGTATGCGCGTGCAGGGGGGGGGGGCTATAGAGTGAGAGATGGAGGAAAGGACTACTCTCGGAAAAGAGGGCAAGGCTCTTTTTCGTATCTCGCGCTGTGCCGATTAATGGTCGGGCAAACGCGGCCCGACAAGCCGCAGCCCGTCAATAACCGCGACACCACCGCGTCATACGGATTCGACTTGTCACGCGCCCTTCTCTCCCTCTCTCTTGCTTGCTACTCCTTTTTTTTTCGTTCTCTTGAAATCTTTTTCTTATTTTCCAGTACCAACGACCACGGTCTTTATTGCCGGTCTGATTCGGAGTGCTAGAGATGTGTATTGACGGCTCTCGAGTATATTGATGATGCGGCAGACGATTTCGGGCTACCGGGATATATATATCGTTTTACCGCTTGCTTTTCCGCGTTGAGTAATGATGAGGGGGCCGCTGCGAGATTCAAGAGGCCTTGTAAGCGAACGAGTAAGCGTTCTTCTATGTGTGTATCGCTTAGAAAGAAGATTAGGCTTCATCGAATGAGATGAAATTGTACGTGTTTTTTTTTCGTTATTTATGGATACGTTTTTCTAACGTGTTTCATCGTTTTTCTTTTGTAATTTTCTTTCTTTTCGTTTCGACGGGCTATACACTGAATTTGGCACTCGACAAGCTGCTATAACAGTCGTAAAGTAATGAATCTTAATTTTTTTTTTATTTACTGAGCCTCGATTAGCTATAGAGAATCGCACGTGGGAATACAAAGCTCTAGAAAGTTTCAAATAACATCTGCAATTTGCAATTGCTAAGGAATGTTTCAGGGAAGGAAAATTGGAAGATCGAACGAACTTACCTGTAAGTGACGATTCGATCCAGATTGTATGAGCTGCCTCGTCCGAATAGATTAATAGGTAGTGACGCTAGTCTGCCGCTCTTAGCCACAAATTTCAAAGTCTAAAAGTCCCTAGGGCGCCTGATAGGCGGCGCCCCTGCGCCGTCATAAAAAACGCAAGTTAGGGTTTGGGTTGCTACGCGGGCGGGTGATTAATCTATTCGGACGAGGCAGCTCATACAATCTGGATCGAATCGTCACTTACAGGTAAGTTCGTTCGATCTTCCAATTGTATTTCACTGCCTCGTCCTCTAGATTAATAGGTAGCTGTTTAAAGTTAGTTGCGTTTTTTATTCTAATTCTTTTTGGTTGAGAAAAAGCAGTCAAAAAGGATTATAAATATTTTTTATTTGTAAATATTTTATGTTTACTTAATGAGAAATTTTATGTTATTCATTATTTTGACCTATATTAAGTATGGCTGATGCAAAATCTTGTTGTTTATTCAGTGGTCTATTGTAGAACCGTGCAAAAACACCTGACTTTTCGGTCCACCCTGCTGTTTTCCTAATTGTTTCTATATTTATTCCGCTGCGGGCTGCAGCTGATGTTGCTGCATGCCGAGTGCTGTGCGCGGTAAAGATTCTTGTATTCACACCTCCTGCTTCAAGGGTTTCGCGGATCCAACGGCTGATTGTTTGTGATGATGCCTCTCGATACGGTTTTTTGAAGGTAATGAACAGTCTTTTGGCCTCGCCTCGTATGTTTTCCGTTTTTGCTAAATAAGTTTTTAGTGCTCTTAACATGCAGATATCAGGTCGATTCTCGAAAGCTGACCAACTTAATAAGGGTTGGTTTCGGTTGCGAGCCGACGTTTTTATCCTGTCTGGGATAGTGATTTGCACACTGTTTTCTTTTAAATTTATGTTATCGATTGCAATTTTCGATATTGTTTGCACGCGTTGAGCTGTTATCAATGCTAAAAGGGTTACACATTTTTTTGATAACTTTTCCAATGATAGATCATCGTTCGGATGTTGCGTTGAGAGATACTTTAGTACAGGTTCCGGGTCCCAAATCGAATCATATTTTGCTCGCTGTGGTTTTTTAATTGAGAGGCCTTTG
Source organism: Anagyrus pseudococci (assembly GCA_030522585.1). Classification (NCBI taxonomy): domain Eukaryota; kingdom Metazoa; phylum Arthropoda; class Insecta; order Hymenoptera; family Encyrtidae; genus Anagyrus; species Anagyrus pseudococci. The sequence continues at coordinate 14,871 of JAPYYQ010003692.1, forward strand.
AAAAACCGCGACAATCCTGGGTCTTTTCCAACGTCGTTAAGACTCAGTAACGATATTGCCGAACGGAAAATGTTAAGCGTGCTGTAAGAGCAGTCTTTAAACTGAGGTTCCGTTAAAAACTCCGTGATCTTTTCCGTGGTTATATCGTATGCTGAGACTCCGTGATTTTTACAGTACTGCCACCAGAGTTGAATCGGCTTCTCGTATTGTCGGAGCGTTCCTTCTTGTATTGAACTAATCATTACATCAGCTACATTTCCTGTATATCCTTTATTGATGAACGCGGTCCGTATAACCTGGCGGCCACCAGGGAAAGGCTCTTCGCCATTGGATGTATCCCTCTAGAAGGAGAAATTAATAAATTATCTGAAGGTGAAAATCGTATGAAGTCATGTGTCGCTAATTCCATGAGTAGCGGAAACCATGGTTGGTTGGGCCACCATGGGACGATTAGTACACCTTTTGCTCTGTCTGTACATATTTTACGCAGCACTTTTAAAATTATTGAAAAGGGTGGGAACGCGTAAAAATAGTATTTTTCCCAAGGAATGGTGAAAGCATCTATGGCTATCGACTCCGGATCTTTCTTCCAAGAAACATATTTTTTGCATTTTGCATTTGCTTTAGATGCGAATAAATCGATGTCGAATTTCCCAAACGTGTTTTCGATTTCTTTGTATGCCCACGGTGCCAATTCCCATTCCGTTTCTTTAAACCCAGTTCGCGATTCCTCGTCTGCGATTTTGTTGTCTTTGGTGTTTATGTATGAAGCAAATAACCAAATGTCGCGTCTTTCGCACCATTGCCAAATTTCCTTTGTTAGCGCGGATAATCTTACGTGCTGTATCCCGCCCATTTTATTGAGGTATGCAATGGCTGTCGTGTTGTCGATACGCATTAAGATTTCGCAGTTGTGTTCTTTACTGGCAAAGCATTTAAGCCCGTAGAAAGCGGCTTTAAGTTCTAGGAAATTAATACTCTCGTTACAATCCGTGGAATTCCATAGCCCATTTGCTCTGGATCCTTGACAGGCAGCACCCCAGCCTGTTAGTGACGCGTCTGTGAATATTTCCATCACATAATTATTATCTCGAATTGAGTTTTTTGTAGTTAGGATATTATTGAACCACCACGTTAAGTCTGATTTTATTTCTTCTGATATGTCCATTTTCCGTTCGAAATTACCGTTCGCGTTTTTTAAGGCGTAAAATTTTCCGCGTTCTATATTTTTTGTGTATAGTAAGCCATATTTAGATCCCGGACATACGGATATCAGAGTTCCTGTTAATTGAGCTATTTCTCGTATTTTGCAGCGTTTGAGTTTTAAAAATTCGCGAAGTTGTTGCATTATCTTATGCCTTTTTTCCTGCGTGGGATAGATGCTGTAATCATTGCTGTCTATAATGAAACCCAGGAAAACTACCTGTTTGCTAGGCGTTGATTGGCATTTTTGTTCGTTTAAGACGAAACCCAGCGTTGACAATAATTTTTTTGTGATTTGTACATTATATTTACAATCATCTTTCGATTTCCCCGTAAGGAAAAAATCGTCTATGTAAACCACTGACTTTAACTTTTGCAACCTTAAATGTTTGACAAGTGGTTTGATTATTTTCGTGAACAGGTACGGGGCTGTCGATAGCCCGAAAGGTAAACAATTAAACCGGTATCTTTTCCCTTGAAAAATGAATTTTAAGAATTTCTTATGAGCGTCAGCGATTGGAACTAAGAAGTACGAGTCCTGAATATCAAGAGCTGCCATGTAGTGGTTTTTACCGATTAGTTTTAACGCGCATTTTAGATTTTCAATCTTAAAATGTGGTGTAACGACATATTCGTTTAATCTTTTCAAATTGAGTATAAACCGATACTCTCCTGATGGTTTCCTACGGAGAAAATATGGAGATAGATATTCTCCCTTCTCTTCCGCACATTCAGATATGGCCCCTTTTAAAATCAGTTTTTGAATAGCTGTTATGAAGTTTTGCAATTCTAAGTTTGCATTTTCCTGTTCAGGTGGGGGTGCTGCTTGTCGAGGGAGTGTAGAGAAAGGTATCTCATATCCCGAAGAAATACATTTGAGTATGAATGCATCATTAGTGATTTTTTCCCATTCATTTTTAAAGAATTTTAACCTTCCTGCTATTGGGTTTACCTGTGGGTTTATCTCCTCGATGGTTGTCTTCTGTGATTGCGAGTCTGGCGATATCTGGGCCCATCCTCCTTGTGACTCGAATAGTTCCTCTTGGGAGGGCCCCTCTTGTTTAACGACACGTTATTTGTTTTCGCCGTAGACTTCCCTGTTTTCGTGGCATCGTCATATTTGTAATTTTTTGTTGGATTTGGCTTAGCGATGTCCTTCGCCGATTTTTCTACTTCCTTAGCATTCTTCAGCTTTTCGGAAAAATTCTCGCCGAATAGTTTTGTGTCAATCACTGACTCATTTGCGACCAATTTACCTTTTAAATCCAATGCTGGAGTAATAAAGGCTCGCCTTGTGACTGAGATGCCATGGTGTATGTCTGTTAGGAGCCTACTCGCATCGCTAATTGTTTCGAAAATTTCGCTTGTTCCAGTATTGTTTGATGCTTGCGACATCATTTTTGTTAAGGCTTTCCCTAGTATTCCGATGGCAATTCCCAGTTGATTTTTAAGAGCTTTTTTGTGTCTCGCTCTCCATGGCGTCGTTTCTTCGAGCCCATCGCAAATCTGAAACTTTCAAGCGAAGATTTTAGTGCGAGTAGAGCGAGAGGACGTGTGGCTTCGAGCGCACAAAAAAACGTAATGATGGCGAAATGGCGGGCGCGGGGCCGGCGGGCGGGACGGCGCAGGGGCGCCGCCTATCAGGCGCCCTAGGGACTTTTAGACTTTGAAATTTGTGGCTAATAATAACTTCTACTGAAGAAAATTTAAATGGTTCGTAAAATTATGTATGTTATATCCATACCTTTCCGTCAATAGTCTCACTTTTACCTTCCTTACAACTACACCGAAACATGAATGTTGCATTCTTCCGTCAACTTTCATAAAACCGCGCATCCAGGCATTCTTCCTGCGCGAAAATTCAGAAACTCCCGGGCCAATCAATCTCCGTCGCCCGAGTTACCCGGTATATACATACATCTCTCGTCAGCCATAGTGTGGGAGCATCATAAATAACGTCTCTCTCTCTCTCTCTCTCTCTCTCTCTCTCTCTCTCGGAGATCGGCGAAGCGAGTTCGTTCGTTGGAAGGGGGATTCGTTCGCGAGAGAGGCAGTCGGGAAAGAAAAGCGCAACGGGAGACAAAGGAAAAATCACGGCATGTCATCTGAAAACTCGAGGCTTTGGTGGGGGAGGGAGACGAGTGATCGGTTATACACGCGTCGCTTGTGCCGCCAGGATTCAAATGTTACGCGAGAGAGTGACGAATGTATTTCGGCGACGAGGGAGATTCTCTCTCGTGCCGATGAACATGTCGTAATTGGATACAGCCTGGGAGATCCGATTTCAATCTCTCCTCGGCAGAGGATTCACCTCGGAATGAAGAGCTTTCAAGATGCATGGGTGTACGAAATTTCGTATGAGCAACATTGTTTGCTACATATAGAAATATAGAAAGCGTCACGATAATCATTTTATAAAACGTCAACAGCTGGGGATCATCAAGATTCTCCGTAGGCGCGCGTGTGCCTCTACTTACAATGTTTGCAATAGCAGCATACAAGCAGCCCATTAAAATATCAAGCGAGCTTCAGCGCGAAAGAGAGAGGAAGAGAGAGGAGCGCGGTCGGTTTAATTAAAACGACTTGGCGATCGAAGCGGCTCTCTCTCTCTCACGCGAGAGTCTGTACCACCTTTTCTCCGCAACACGGTAACGCATAGCTTGCATGCATCTCTCTCTCTCTCTCTCTCTCTCTCTCAATTTGCGTGCGTGCAATCTGCGAGTCGTGTGGAAAGGCGAGACCGCGCACGGAAAACAGACGCGGCCGCTTGCGCGAGCACACGGAAAGCTTTGTAAATAATCGGACTCCCACTATGCGAGTGCACGCGTGCGATAAGCTCGACGCCTTGGATCACAAAGATGTATGAAAATAAAAGGGCGTTGAAAAAAAAAGAGGAAATTGAAAAAGAAAAGAAAAACCGGGCGAGAGGAGAGTAAAAGAGAGAAGGCTGTAGGTGTTTTAATGAGCGTTATAATTGCACCCCCCCTCGTACCACCCGGAATTATTAAGCGCCCTTGCTGACGGTCCCCGAATGTTGAGATTGAATCTGGAAGGCTAAGAAAGCGAGAAGAAAACTTGTGCGTAGAGGAGACGTCGAGATAAAGAAGAGATGAGACCTACTTGGATAATTCGCCGCTCTGGCGGCTATGTGTGATAAAGGGTGGAGCAGACGAAGTATAAGGATGAAAAACAAAGTAAATACCTCGCGTACCGAGGTGCGAGAGTAGGGGGGGGCTGAGGGGCAAGAAAGAGAGAGTATAAGGGAGAGTGTAAATGATGACTAATTAATAAAGTCCGCGGCTGGCGGAGATTAATGGGCCTCGCGACGCCGTAATTACATCGTGCATGCGTGTCCCCCGCTCCTGCCGCCGGCCAGGATTTATAGATTTGCTCGCGCGCCGAGCATCTCTCTCTCGCTCTCACTCTCTCTTGTGTGCGGCAGAGCGGGCTCGAGTAGCCCTCTGCGCCTTTCTCAGCGCACCAAACCGCCGCGGCACGAGTCTCTCTCTCTCTCTCTTTCTCGTGATTAACGAGCGGCAATTGTCTTTACGACGGAACATTAATTTCCGCGCGCACGCGGGCCAACACTCTCTCGCGTATACAGCCTATACAGTCTCGATCCGCGCTCTTTACACCCTCTCTCCCACCTTATTGGTGCTTTCACAGTGGCGGTAACTCATGAACCCTAACAAAGTATGACGTAGTGTTTAAATTGATGTAATCGTAATACACATCGATATTCTCGTAATATTTTAAAAATGGAAAAAAATAATCATATACATATTACCGTGTTATTATTCATACAAAAAAGATATGAAGAGAAGAAGAACGGAAGAACTGTTTATATATTACATTTAAATTGTCAACGTCTTCTTTCTTATTAATTCTAGTGTTCCTGCAAATTATATTTAACATTTCGGATATACAGCGTTTTTTGTAATTCTTTTCTTTATCAAGTATTTTTACACGTTGACAATTTAAATGTAATGTAAATGTTTAAATTAGACGTTGACAATTTAAATGTAATATATAAAAAGTTCTTCCGTTCACACAACGATCTCTAGTCATCTCTCTCTCTCTCTCTCTCTTTGTTTACGTTTTTCTCTCTCTCTCTCTCTCTCTCTCTCTCTCTCTCTCTCTCTCTCTCTCTCTCTCTCTCTTTGTTTACGTCTTTATTTCCGCCTTTTATAGGTGTGTCTAATTTTCTGTGCAATGTTATTGTTCCGTATTTACTTTTCGTTTCCGCCTAAATGGTCTGTACTTGTCGCGAGAGTATAAATAGTGACTGTGTTTTACATGTAAAATCAATCGACAAGCAGTACAATAGTTTATTTATATATATTTGACAATAGTTTTTTAATGTGTTTTCTCTGTGCTGTGTTTTTTGACTAATAAAGCCTGAAGAGGTCGACAAACCCTCGTCGACGAAACGTTGCCAACAACACCTGGACAACGTTATTTTTTTCCAACTACCTGGCCCCCAAAGATCGATAAAAACCGAACTAATTAATTAAAATATAAGGTTATATTTTTGTCACAAACTAGAGATCTTGTTGATATCTTTTTTGTATGAATAATAACACGGTAGTATGTATATGATTATTTTTTTTCCATTTTTAAAATATTACGAGAATATCGATGTATTAGGATTACATCAATTTAAACACTACGTCATACTTTGTTAGGGTTCATGAGTTACCGCCACTGTGAAAGCACCATAAACCATAATACTTCGTGCGCCTGCGTCTATCGCTTCAGCACGCGAAGCTATCCTGTCGCGGATGTCTTGTGGCTTTTTAATGTGCTTTTGGGCTTTTCGGTAAAGTGAAGTTTCTCCGTGCTAAAAATAAAATTGCGCTCGTTGCGGCTGTTTTGCCGACTATGCCGTAGGGTTTGTATGTTTTTGGGGAATTTTGGCATTGCTATGTCGCGTATATTGATGTGTAAACGTGTACATCGACTAATATAGTTATACGGTAGTATATAAACTGCAAAGCAGCTACTCTCGTTACAGCCCCCAAGCGATATCAAAGCAAACGAATAAAGCAGCCAGCCAAATGAGTACACGCGGCCCTTGATAAGCTCATCGAAGCATATAGACGTTTTCAAGTGTACGCCTTGAGAGAGAGCGCAAGCTTAGCCAGCTACAAAGCCGGCAGGTATATAGAAAGCGCCACGTGCACAGCAGCAGCGGCAAAAAGAGTCTCTCGAGCAACAAAGTCGCAGCAGGGGTCGCGGGAACTCTTATCGCAGTATACCATTGGCCGAGCGGCTCGTTAAGAACATGCTGTGTTAGAGCACATACCCTCTTGCCCCCGTGACGTTGGCAGAGTATCTCGCTGCACCTCGCTGGGCAACGTGACACGCGGGGAGTCCTAATAAGCGAACGACGCGAGGGTGGCTCGACACGAGCGACACGCGGTGGCAAACCTCTCTCTCTCTCTCTCTCTCTCTCTCTCTCTCTCTCTCTCTCGTGCAGAATCGTGCGCGAGAGGGCAACGCCGCGAGAAAGAGTAGTAGAGTCGAAAAGGCTGTACGGAGGAGAAACGTGGGCTGCCTAATGCGCTTCGCGAATCTCTTCCCAGCCCACTTACGACGATAGGGTTAAACAACGTGGTTTTTCCAAACAAACAGCGTATAGCTAGAGATTTGATTATTGCAGATTATAGCGCAGGTGGTGATTTGTCAGTCAGAAGTATTATCGGTGCAACGCGGATGAACAATTTTCGAATGCAACCGAAATCTTTTTGGGCTACAATCGACGTAGCCCCTACTGTTTTTACAGTTATATACGAATAGATTTTATTTTCCGAAATCATAAATTTTCGACAAGCTTCCTAATAACTAAAGATGAAAGAAAAGCTATCTGAGACTGAAATAAAGCAAATATTTAACTGATATGATGTAACGAGCCTAAAAGCTTTGGAGTGTGTACACAGACACATAAGCGTATGAATAAGAACGCGACAAGTGTGGAAAAATGAAGAAACGCGCGGGAGTGAAAGTGTGAGGTGGAGTAAAAAAAGCGAGGCAACGACAAAAAATAGAACGTCGCGGCAGGTCATATTATAAGCTCGACAGGCGCTCGCGCAGCAGGAGAAAAACGAGAGACTGACGTATTCGTGTGCATGTGCATGTGTGTGCGAGAGAAAGAGGGTTTATTATGTATATGGGTGGAGCAAACGTCCTCGTCCGTTTAGTCAGCTGAGCACCAGCGGCTGTGGACCGGCGGGGTTGTTGATCAACCCCGAAAATAAACCCCTAGCCTCCCGCTGAGTCGAAAGCGCGTCGCCCGCGCGCGCCTTATATCCGAGCCGCTGCATAATACGTCACTCACTGTCAACGCGCTCGCGCGGATAGACGTCGCACAGGGAGTAAGAGAAGCTGGTGGCGGACGGGGAGTTGTCTCTCTGTGTGTCTTTTAGAACCTTCGTTTTTAATGCCTCGCTCTCTTTCTGTCCCCCCTCTTCTCTCTCGTGTCATTTCTATAATGAAGAGGGACGCGCGCGGCATTACAAAATTCGTTAGCGTAACTCTATCCGATATATTCCCCGCGTCGATTCCGTAAGCCTACCCGCAGAGCGCTAATCCCCCCCCCCCCAGCTCCGACACTGTTTTCCACTTTGTTTTAGACACCCGCGCGCGGCTCGTAAAGAAACCACACTGAAGATGCACGTATACACACGAGCGCAACGTTATTATTTTTAGAATCGTGTCAAGCACAGCGGGATAAAGAGGGATAGTTACGAAAAGGAGCTGCTCGTTATAAACTCCCTTTCTTCCCCCCTCCCCCCCTATCATCTCTTTCTCGCTCTCTCATCGCGCCTCGTCGTTTACAGCCGGCTGAAAGATAATCCTAATGAAAAGCCTATGGGAAAGGCCGGAGAAGGGATCAAGCGCACCCCCTCCACCTGGCAATGAAAATTTAACAATTCATCAGCGTAGCGAGAATAGGCGGGATAGGGAGGGAACAGAACCGCGCCTACGGGTATATCAATATCGCCGGGAGCTTAAACCCCAGGCCGGCCTTCTTCTTCCTGCTTCTCGCCACAAAATATGCTAATCCGTCGAGACGGCGTAGGATGTTCGGCAGCGGCCAAAGTGCGGAATATAAACCGAGGCGGGGGCGCCTGCTGCTACGGCGTGTATATAGCGCGTTTGCTGGGATGTACAAGCTCGGAGTAGGCAAGCGCGCGACAGCTCTGAACCCTCCGATAAAGGATACGCTGTGGGAGGGTGGGCTCAGCGCTTTGCTCTTCTCGCGTCAACCGCTTTCCGAAGGGAAAGATTAGATGCTGGCAATTAGCGGGGAAATATGAGGCGAACGCCTTTTCCCAGGACGTAAGGGGGGACGCTCCGTCGGCTCTTTGCTTTACGTACATGTTCCAGTTGGGGGCCTGTCTATGTTTATTTCGGATGCATCTGTTTCGACTCTTACTGCGCGCCTCTTTCGGATCGTCGGCTTAATTCTTGTCGACGCATCACGAAATACTTTGTTGAGCGATGCGGATAGTTAGACGGTTCTTGAGGAGGGGAGGCGGTCAGGGGAATCTCAATGTACCGAGCTTGATCTGTACGGGGTTTTAAAGTATGTGTTCGATTACTTCGACGAAAATGAGCTGAGCTCGTTAATAACGCCGTTTGGTAAATCACGTGCCATCCTTTTCATATGATACCTACAGTACATACACCCTCAAATCTATGCTGCAGTCTAATATAACCAGATCCATTGTAAAACACCTCTGAAATCGCGAGTTCCAATCCCAAACGTCTAAAAGATTCCGCTGGATTTTTAAAAATCCCACCGCAGTCCCAAACTCTCTCTTTCTCGCTCTACATCGTCCGTTCGCGCTTGAATAATTCAAGACCGGGGCTCGAGCCCCAGCATATATACGTACAGCTCCAATTTATCAGCAACGTATCGAGATGCTAATGTTCCCTACAAAAGCCACGGCGTATATATATATATATCTGGTAAAGCTGCACAGGCAAGCAGAGTATAGTGAGCGCTGCTGGTGAGGCTGCTTTAAAATGTATCGGCGCAAATCGTCGAAAAAATTCCGCCAATTAAAGTCGGCCGCGCACGAGCAATTACGCAGCGCGCGCGGCTCTCTGATTTATTTATTCTCGCCCATAAGCGAGACGTATAGTGGCCTGTGCACTCGTGCCTTATGTCTCCCCGTCCTACTCTCTTCCCTCCCGTTGCAATTTGTGCTGTGAGCAAGCGAGAGAGAGAGAGCGACTGTCGGAAATTCCGGCTATGCCCGGGACATATAAGCTTGTGCCGCCGCGGACTTAAGTGGCGGCCAATTAAACCAAGAGACATAGTGAGAGAGAGAGAGAGAGAGAGAGAGAGAGAGCCGCGGCTGGTTACACTTATAGCCTTACCGGCACGCGCCGTCATGTCCCCTGTGTGTATATAATATGCTCTCCAACCGTCAACTCTCTTACTCTCGCGAAAACTCGAGGTCCGATGATTAATTTCCTAATCGCTCGCGGCTGTTCGTTAAACCGCACGCGCCGACCTCTCTTTCGCTCTCCGACGAGAGAGGATAAATCCTCTCCTTTGCTCGTTCTTGCGCCTAATTGACGGCTGGCCGAGAGAATTACGCCGGTCTTTTACGGGCGCAGCAGCCGCGCCGACTTTACGTGTGCGCGCTACTTGCACCTCCCATCTCCTCTCCCCCCTCGCTCTTGACGTATTTCAGAGATCGGCTGGATCGCCCGAGAGAGCGTATACAGTGTGTCTGTATTGAGCTGCTTGCTCGACGAATTTATTGATCCGGCTATTTTTCATCGGTCAGCTCGTCAATGGTCCCTCTTTAACGAATTTTGTTTGTTCCTTATCTTGCACCCATCATGTATAGTTAGATTCTTGCGTTTAAAGCCCAGTTGCGACCAAATCGCAGGCGCAGACTTACTCAATCTTCCATCTCTCTTAGTGCTTGAATGATGCTCTTGTATGGTCATTCCTGGCCCTGTGATTCTGTTGTTGATGGACTCGTTAATATCGGATACATGCCTGTAGGTACATAAGCAACTTATTTGGCGAGCTTGCAATAATAATTCAGCAATCAAGTAAAAATGAAATTCGAGTCGCTGCGAGAGATTATTGTGATGCAAAAATCGTTGCGAGAACGATAAGAATGCGCGATTGGAGTTTGATAACTGAGCAAACAAAGAAATTAGGCATCAAAGCAGGAGAATAAAGCGCTGAGCTATTTTGTCCTTTTATTGGTTTGAGTCCGACCAGGTAAGATTTCGAGCGCACGCCGCTCTAGAAGAAACCAACTTTTTCCGACATACCGCTACACAGAGTTAGAGAGCGCTCGTTATGAGCCACCCTCTAACCCTTACAGCATCGAGCTTCCACACCCTTCGTGAGATTGAATAAACGCTCAGGGCATTAAAAAGGCTCTTAACGAAGCGACGCCGAGGTTAGATAAGACTGCGGGGAGGCAAGGGCTCTGCTCTCCGGCTGTATCTCGTTAGATTATGCTCTTGGACGAATTCGTAAGGGTTGATGCTTCTGTTGGCTGTGTATATCGGAGGATCATAATGCGTGGTATAACAAAATTGTATGGAATGGGTCGATCTATTCAAGAGGTCTTATCGCTTCGGATTGCGGGAACCGGTTATTTCGGGGGGCAGTTTTTTTTCTCGTTTTGTATGACGGAACGTGACTTGGTTGGTAATGTTGGTGTTTAAGGGTTGAGAATGATATTGGATACCTTGTTATGTGGACTTTTCAATGTATTAATGTGTCAGAATGGTCTGTTCAAAATAAATCATTCTTCTATCAAAATAATCATTTTGTTGCTACAAAGAATTTATGTCATTGATTTAAAGCAGGGACTATCCCGAAACTATTTCGTTTTTTCTGGTTTTTCTAGATTTTTCGTCAAATAAGGTAAAATAACTTAAGCTTTATATAGTTTAAATTTGTAA
>JAPYYQ010003693.1:0-10098 GCA_030522585.1 Anagyrus pseudococci
TATATATATATATATATATATATATATATATATATATAGCTTTATTTCGTATACGCTAATGACGAAAGTTACGTTTTCTCGAGTACCCCCGGCATTTCATTCACTTTACTTCGCAACATCGCGCTATGCCCTTATGCAAATACTTGTCATTGCATTTATTATTTTTAATCTATTTCGAAGCGTTTTGAATTAAAGAAACAGTTAGCGATCATTAGCGACGAGTTGCGAAAAAATCCCGATTTAGCGGCCACACGCAAATAAGAAGTTCGTTTCATACAGAAAGGAGGGAGGCCGTTTTTCTCTATCCTTACGAATTAAAATGCGTCCGTGAGCGGATCAGTGTCGGCAGATTATCGGTAAGCGTGGGCAGTAGTCGGACTGCTTCCGCGGACATCAGAACGAGCACCAAGCGAAAGTTAAAAGCTTTTCGTAAAGAGCAAAAAGAAAGCTGGAACAGGGTCACGGGAGCCAACAAAAGTTGGAAAATGCACTTTTATTGGGACACACTAGCTGTTAAAAGTATTTTCACTTCAAAATTTAATTTAAACTATTTACATTATTATATGAATATCACTTGAAGTGCTGCCATGCACAGGATGTCCAGATATAACCCAAGAAAATGTTTAATAAGTGCACGGGATAGAATTCGGGTCAGGCAGTAAATTTATTTTTGTTAGAAAATTTTCTTTCTACAATCGGGAAAAAAAAGGTTTTAACTGTATACGTGAGAAACTACAGTAGATGTGTAGAGGTACTAATAGTTTATTAAACCTTTACATAAATTATAATAAACATTGTTTAATCTAAAAAATACACGTGTTGATTTATATCCCTATCAATATGTTTATTGTTAATTGGTTAGTCACTTCTTAATTACATTTATAGTTGTCTACAAAATCCAAATCATTCTCTGGGGCGACAACATTAACTGCGCACAGCTGATATATTGGTTGGAGTACATCAATTGAATTTGGATCTTCGTCTACCGCTATATCTCGAACTTCTATTATTGGTTTTACAATGTTTGATAATATATCTAAGGGACAGTCTGCAGGACATCCATTTAGCGTCAAAGTCTCAAATTCTTCTCCCTCGCCCTTATAATATTTAAACTGAAAGGAAACACATATTTTATTATAATTTACAATTTAGAGTTATAATTTCGTTAAATTAAAATATATTCTTACGCGAATTTCAATTTTATTGTCTGCTGTGCGTAATTTCTCAAGTATTATTGCAGATCCGAAACTTGTTTCTTTGTCGACTCCTAAGCCAATTCCCTGAAGGAAAGATTCAATTTGCTCTTGATCAACACTGAATAAAGACAATCTTTTTTGAACCTTTGCAGTAGTTCTTATTTCCTTTAAAAGAGCTCCCAATACCGGTGCAGCAGCTATTATTTTCATTTCTGGTTGATACGTATAAATTTTATAGAACTGCTTGACGACCTCTTTTAATGCATTTGGAGTGTTATTAACATACCAAACAGGTAATGTTACATCACTATTTACCTGAAATTAAAAAATTTTTAATATTATAAAGACTTCCTAGTTTTGAAAAATTTTCTAAACAATTTTGCAAAACTTATTTACTCTAACTTCCATAAGGTTGGCTAAGAGTAAAGCCTTCTTGAGGTCCATATTAGAAATACCTGTGGCTTTAGTAAGATTTGAGAAAAAATCTTTTAATCCATCTAATTCTATTTTTACATTTGGGTTTGAATACGTCTCATTTAGAAGAGCGTTAAACCTAAAAATAAGATGCAACAATTTTATTGCAGCCAAGGAATCAGTAATGTTTTCGTATATACATATTTCTTTTGTTTTTGGCTTGATTACACTTACTTTGAACAGCGACGAGACACGGTAAAATCTTCAACTTTCGGTTGTGCTTGTACGATTGCAATAGTTTCATTTGGATAAATACTTTCAAGCACCAAACGTAAAGATTCCTCCGCTGGAGTGTCAATTAAAGTGCGTGCGTAAACACACTCTTGACAATAATCCTTAAGTAGATCGCTGTAAGTTGAACTCAGCCTTTTACCCAGATTTAGCATACGAGTTTTACCTTTCTTTGTAATTTAAAAAAAGTATTATTATTATAAGAAATGGCATGTTTATTTCTATGTTACTTACTTCTGATAATTTATAATCGTGACTCAACATGTTCGATGCGGTGTCGTTTGGAAAACATTCACTGGGCTTGTGTGTTCGATCACCATATCTGAAAAGCTAAAGTAAACAAATTCGATTATCGCTAAACTAACATTTTTCTCAGGGGATTCTTTTAAAAAATATTTTTTTAAATATCATAATTCGTTAGCACCATTCAATTACATCGTAAAAAGACTACTTACTACAAGTACTTCTTCTAATTTCGAAGTATTTTCTTGGGCACCCGCTTGGATAATGCCCACAATAGTGAGCAGTAGTAAGTTAACGAAGAATCTCATCTTCTTTCACTTTGTAACAGTTTAGATTTCGAACAGCTTACTCTAACAACTATTCCTAACTAAGCGTAGGAAACATGTGAAATCTTATATATACAATTTGAAAACCCTAATCGCTTAAAAAATAAACATAATTAACGTATTATAATGTAAAATATGTTACTTATGTCAACGTCGCTTGTCGGTTTCTTAAAACACTTTGAACCATCTGTAAATATAAAATTTTGCCCTGATGGAAAATGTCAGTAACATTTGATTCAATAACGAAGTAATACGTCATTCATTATTTTAATGTACGTACATTAAACAACTGATTAAATACTATTGAATCGGTTTTTCGTGCTAAAAAAGTACACATTTTTTGTAATTTGTGGAATTACACCTGTGTTTGCAGTAACCTTCAAATATTCGATAACGAAGTAATAGTAATGTAAATGACGTACAATGTCAATTAAATAGAGCGCTATATCAATTTTTATTAAGGTCATTGTTTTATTCTTTAAGAAGGTCTAAAATAATTACATATTAAAAGGAAATCGAAAGGAACATCAGCTACCCCCGCGCGTGCTAACAGCGTACAAATAACTACAATTCACGCGAATGAAGGGGTCGCGGGAGGGAGGAGGGAAAGAAGGGGAGGCTAAGGTAGAACTTTTCCAGACGGCAAAAAAGACCATCCAATAAAGTCATTTCGCGGATGATAACGATAATTTTGTCGAGAGCCGGCAACAAATCGCCCCCTCACCCCAGTTAACGAAAGAGGAGCGCCCAAGTTTTCCGGGAAGACAAGCGCGGCGACTGGCTCAGTTGACGTTACTCATCGTTACAAAATTTTGAGTGGGTGCTTCTTCGAAGAGATCCCTAACTCTTGCTCTTTTCGTCGTTAACGAAAATTCCACTCGTGAGTGATGACTAGATATGAGGCTCGACTTAACAGCGAAGGGAGCGCATAATGAGCACAGTTGGACACAATCGGGCCCACTCGAAATGCATTATACGATGTGATAATACGAATTTTCACGATTAATTGTTTACGCGTGCCAAGTGAGTTATTTGGCATCGGTCCACGTGTGCCCCCCCCTCCCCACGTCCACGTGGATGCCGCTCATCTGGCTAGCCTAGCTTGCCTAAACTCCTTCAAACCTCGCTGATGAGCGAACCCTCCCGTTTCATTTTTTTGTTGCATGTCAAGAACCCTGGTAGAAATCTTAAGCATTTCTTAAGAATTCTTTAGCCAATTAATATAAGCAATTTCTAGCTAAAAATCCGATTTACCAGGGAAAAATAATAGATTTTTTTTAGTACGAAAAATATTTTTGATTAGTCGAATCAACAATTATCAATTTATAAGGCTGATTTTCGTTAATAATTAATCTCTTGCGCAAACTTATCTAAAAATAAAATAGCATTTACTTCTTCTGAAAATAACTAAAAGAAAACTAATGAAGGCTTTTAATAGATGAAATGGGTATATTAAAGTATTTACTCTAATGCGTAGGACAACAGAGTGATTCACAAACAAGCAGTCTCGTTTTTTATTTTGGTTTGTTTGCTTAAAAAATTCAAAATGCAATAAAATAACAGCCGACAAGTTATTTGTTTGCATTTCCGTAGAAAAGGCAGCGGAAAGTTTAAGAAAAATTGAAAAATTGGTTTTGGGAGACCCAGCGAAGAGTCCGTGCGTGTTAAGGGCGCGCGTACAGGCAAGCCGCAACAGCTATTCGTAAGGGACGGTCAGACGGATGGATAGGAGGACGAGGAGACGTTTGCACACATATAGACGCGAAGGCAGACGTAGAACGAGGGGAATTCCGTGGGGCTGGCAGCGGAGAGCGAGAAAGAAGGGCGAGGGAGTGTTCGGAAGGGTGTGCGGGTGGGAGGAAGAGGCGAGCAGGGGAAGTGCGCGGCACACGAAATAAGGGTGGCTCGAGCGGGGGTGTCGTGCGCTCGGCAGAGGGCGTACGGGGAGGACGAGGAGGAGGCGGCTGCTGAGGAGGAGGAAGAGGGGGAGGGTTCGTCAGTTTCCGGGTTGTTCCGCGCCCGAGAGCGCGACTCGGGGCTGCGCGGGGGTGAGCAGCAGCGGGAGCCGGCAGCGGCGGCGGCGGCTGGACTGGAAGGCGCGCGCGCGCGCTCGGGGGTGGAAGGGCCGCCGCCGTCGTCGTCGACGTTGCCGCCGCCACCACCGCGGGCCACGACACCGACGAGGCGTCGCGACGTCAGTAGAGCGCCGCGCTATCGACCACCGCTCTGCTCCTAGCGCGCGAGTCGTTTGTCTGGCCTTAGAAGCGCCGGTGGCAGCAGCAGTAGCCTCAACGGAGTACTAGCAGGAGCAATAGCAGCAGCAGCAGCAGCAGCTTCCTCCCCGAGTATATAGCTGCGGCCCAGCAGCGCTCTATAGCCGCGGTGCGCGCGCGCGCCCCTTGAAAAAAGCTTAGCCGGCTCTGGCAGCCCGGCTTAGGCCAGTCTGTGCTGGGACGCACGACCGGAGACACCGATCTGCCAAAGAGCCTCTAGACCGCGGAGCGCTAGTACCCTCCCTCCCCTCCCCCCCCGGTTCTTACCCCCTGTACGTTCGATATATAGATATATACGCAGATACACACACTGAGAGGCGACTTCAGCCGGGCTGCTCCCGTGCCTGCTGCCATAATATGTGCTGGTGCTTCTTTGTCGCGACGTCGCGGAACTGTGACATAGAGGATAAGTGAGGAGCAGCGGCAGCCGGACTAGCGACAGCGATAGCGGCTAAGGGAGAGCGGCGAGTAGCGGCGAGCGGAGAACACGTGGCGGAAGTGTGTCGTGTATGCGTGTGCGCCTCGAGCGGCCGGCACACAGGTGCTCGCTCGCCTACTGCTACGGACCTCTGCGCCCCTCGACATCCAGTGAGACCCAATGACTATCAATCGAGGGACTACGGGACACACATGTTCTTTATAAGGTCAGTCGGTGCTGCTCAGCCTAATAATCCTTCTCTACGACTCTTTGCCTACGTCCAATCCTCTAGAAATTTAGCCTTTTTTCTTTTTAAGCTTCTAGTCGTTATCGTTATCCTGTCAGCCACGACTATGCTAACCGTTATCTGTAACGGATCGTGTACACGATTGAAATACTACACAGATTCATCGCTTTGCTCAATCGCACACGATTACCATTATTTATTGCCATTTTCATAATTTTTTTTCGTTATCTTTAAAGAAGAGCAACTCTTACAGATTCATTTCAAATTGTCAAAATCCAATTTAAGTTGTCCAAAGATTCGCACATCATTTGTTTTTTTATTGGTTGCATTAGGATGATTATGTAAACTTGAAAAATAATCTTTTCAATAATTACGGATTTAAATGATTATGAATCTAACATAATGTATAGTTCCGTAACGTAATGTTGAAAGTTCCAAGTATTGAACTTATTAAAGATTTTTATAAATAATTAATGCCTAATATTGAAGCAAATTAATAAATTTTTAAAGATTTTCTACTCTGCATTTACTTTAGATATAAAGTAAAAATTTGCTCAATTCGGTCTCGCCAAAATCGGCTTTTACTACTTACGTAACTCTGCTTTCCATTCAGTCGTTTTCTTCGCGATATTATTGAACTACTGGCTCTATACGGCCATTCTCCGAGTGACAAACACTTTAAATGTCTCACAATCGTGTATTTCTGAATGGAAGGATTCCCGAGTTTTTTTTACTCAGAATTATCTTAGAAATTGCGCAATTGCGCAAATAAAAAATTTTCAATATTAGCCAAAATTAAAAGAATTCGTAGCATAAAATATATTATGAAGAATTATTAAAATAAAATATACTTTACGAACAAATTTTATTGTGAATTCAACAAAATGTTATCTCCCGTTCTAAGTTGTAATTTATATAATAGAAAAAATTTCGTACGACTTATGTTTATGAGAATAGTTTTCAGTTGATGAATTTTTCGAAAAACTTCAATTGCTTAACTTTTTGTCTCCTTTTTTTCTGTAAAATCTGCAATCTCGCTATTGATATTCTGATAAAAGAAAAGACTCTAAGCTCATTCAAGATTCCACTTGAAAACTTTATTTTCTCAGATTTAAAATTAGCCATATTATTTGTTGATTCGCAATATAGATAGACGTTGCCGTACTCGTACTTTAATATTACATCACAATTAAATAAATGTAGAAATTCTAACGCCACTTAAATTTGATAAAAAAAAGTCTAGAAGTAGTCGTAATAAATAGCCAAAATCGTATCTGGGGTGTCAAACGAAGCAAAGCCGAGGGACATTAAAATCGGACGATTGAATTTGCAATTCAAAACTAGAGTGGATAATCGGGAATCATCAACAACGATATACGTCTTCATTCTTTTTGAATCGTCGGTATTACGTCAGCAGAGCCGTCGAGTCGTCGATTTTCCAGGGTGTATAAGCTCGCATAAAAAGCGCCTCGGCGAATTTTCATCCGCTTCCTCTCCTCCCTTGCTCTTACCGCCGAAAAATAGCGAGAGCGTCGAAGTGGCGGACCGGAGGAGGAGGGGGGGAGGGGACGCGAGTGTAAAAGATAGTTTGCGCCGAAGGACGCGCGAGAGAAAATCCCGGAAGACGATATGAATTGCACTCCGCTCGGCCCCTCCCCGCCCCCTGGCCGCCCGCTACTTCTGCGCGGTTCGATTTGCTGACGAAAATAGAAAGCGGGCGAATTTCACGAGCGAGCTGGAGTAGCGTTGGGTAGCCGGAGAGCAAGTGGGAGTAGACACCAGACAGCGCCAAGGCTGGGTTAAAGAGATAGACTAGTTTCCTCGTTTTCCGACCACCCCTCCCCCCTTTTCACCCGCTAACGACGCCCTTGTCTTTTCTCCTCTGCGGACGACTCGAGTGCGTCTCGATACCCACTGCCGGCTGTACGAGGCTCGGGCCCGGAGGTTGCCTCTTTTTCTAAGCTCTCGAGGCTCCTCTGCGCGCTTGTCGGAATATTTGTCGGGACTGGCTTCTTAGGATGTTGGTGCAACGCTACCGCCGCTTGCCGCTTGCTGCTGACACACCGCGGGGAATCTCATTACGCGAAATTTATCACGCGGACGCTCGTACGGTCGTAAATCAACGAACGGCGAAACAAATATTTGCCCGAGAAAGGGAGAAAGACGGGCTGCAGTACGAGATGTAAAGATGATGCATATCGGCCAGGCGAAATCGATAACGCGTGTGTGCAGGAGTATCAGCGACGAAATGCTTCCCCGATTGCTTATCGACTCCATACCGTTCCTCCTCCCCCTCAAGTTTTTTTTTGGTTTGTCGTCGTTTATCCATCGTTTCATGACTGTTATTTTCCAACAACAAATTACCAAGCAACAATCCATTCGCTTTCCGTATACAACGTTTCGTTGGCATTCTTATTCGCGGAGGGTCGCAGACAATCGTCGGTTAACAGTAGCACGACAAGGTGGAAGGAAAGAAGAGGGTGGGTTGACGTTTAGAGCCATTAAATTTCAACAGGCTCTCGCGCCTACTCTTCAAACCCACCGTTTTCCCGCTGTTTCCGCGTCTCCAAGCCACAGAGAAAGAGGCCCCCGTGCTCACCCTTCCGACATGCCGCTTTATATTCCAAACGAAGCGAGGAGAGCTCGTATTTTCCAAGTTATTGCGGGAAGTGGATTTTGGAGAAAAGGGGGAGGCGCGTCTTTGCCGCCGCGGGCGAATACCGGCGTATAGGACACCCTCGCGGTTAACATATCCCGTCGGTCTCCTCGGCAGAGAGGGAAGCCGGGAGGACAAATGCTTTATTGTCCGCGATTCCGTCGGCACTAACAGCGCCTGCTGCGCCAACGATATGTTCCGGCTTCTCTCCCTCTCGTCTTTTGTTCCTTCGCTTTTCTTTATTTTTTTTTTTTTTCGTTTTTGCCGGAGGCTCGCTTTTTACTCCCTCAAACTCCGTATACGAAATAATGAAAAATTGTTAGTCCAAGGCAACGTGGTTAAAATACGAAATGGAAAAGGACCTTTCTAAAATTTCTCATCAACGTGATTACGCTTTTGGTCTAAACAAAGCTTCGTTGTACAGAGGAATTAGCCTAGGACTTTGTCCATGCTTGCAGGCGCGACAGTAAGAGCGAAACGTCCTATCAACGGGCCCGCCGGGGGCGCATATCCGAATATTTCAGGCGTAGAAATGCATTTTGACATAATGCGGCCAGCGGCGGCCCCCACTCTGCTCGCCCCCGCCGAGCGCGAGAATCGAATTTCGCGGGGGCAGCAAGAGAAAGAGCGGGCGACAGTTTCCAATCTCCTTTAGTCCTCCCCCTTCGCTCCTTCTTGGATGCCTCTCGAGAAGTCGGACTTTGGCAAAAGGCCGCTTAATAAGTTTTCCCCCTCTCTCTCCATCTTCCTCGTGCGATAGTGCGATGCTGCCGACGAGCTCTCAATGGATTTGCTCGGAGCTTCCCTCCCCCCTCACACACACTCTCCTATATTCGTGCGTGACAGGGAGAGAAACGGAAATCAAACTCCGAAGCTTCTCATTGATTCCTTTTGTATACCGATATGCGCGCGTTCTGCTTCCGTATCTTTTCATGCACAAGCAAGCCTCTGCGGTTATGACGAAAAGTCAGATTGCTCGGGCGCATTAGAAACCAAACGGCGCCTTCGCTATTTATTCGCTATTTATCGCGCTGATTTTACAGCTTCTTCTCCTTTCCCTCGTGGCTGCATCTATACCAGTAACAGCGAATAGGCTACACGAGCAATTACGACCTGGATTTTTTTACGAGCGCGCGGGCGTCAAAAAAGTTTTCCGAAAAATCTCGCGTTATATCGGAGCTAGGGTTTCTAGCATATACACGGCGAAGTTGCAGTGCGGCCCTGCAGAAATTATGCGGCTTCTCTCTTTCTCTCTTGCCGCATAAATCGCCTGCCGCGGCCATCCGGTTCTACACCTACTGCTCGTACTCCCTACTCCCGAACTTTTATGCCCCAATTTTTTTTCATTACCATTTTTATGTCTATCTTATCTCCCTCGTACTGTGCTGTTCACACACAGATACTCGCCCTATACGTTTCATCAATACATCAGAGAGTCGTGGACGAGGTCAAAGCAGTTACGCCAGTAGGTGTATTTTCAAAACGACACCCTAAAACCTCCACAATAGGTACACAGTCAGCGCGACGAAAATAAAACCATATCCGTGTCCGAGTTGAACGGCGGGCGTATAACTTCGGGAAACAAGTCCAGGCTGACCGCAGTCTTGAAAAATTCATCGGCCCGCGCATAGCGAGGATTCCTCGTCAATGTTCGCCGCAGCGAGAGCGAAGCTCCTTGCCAAATTTCTCTCACCTCGTGGGAGGCCCTTGCTGCACCGCTTGCGCAGCGGCCCACTTCTTTTTTTCCCTCCAGCGCCCCCTACCCCCCCCCCCCCGGGCTTGTATACGTCGCGTCGTAAGAGCGACTAGAAGAACTATACGGGCCAGCTCTCGTAGGCAGTGCCTGGCTTCGCTCCAATCGCGATCGGCACGCCGACCCTTTTGAGACCTCCTGCCGGCCGGCTTGTCCGTCATAGCCTACTCGCGATTCTCTTCCTCCTCGCTCTAGGCCCCCCCCCCCCCCCCCCCCCCCCCCCTCTCCCCCCCCGCGGGCGCCGGGGGCCGGGGCCCCCGCCGCGGGGGCGGGCGGGGGGG
>JAPYYQ010003694.1:0-10093 GCA_030522585.1 Anagyrus pseudococci
GTCAACAGCTGTACTGTCAAACCAACAGTATTTTTGGTTGCTGACATTCAACAGTACAGCTTTTAGTTGCCTCAACTATATTTTTCTCTCAGTGTACTCCCGTAAATCTGTTTGCTTTTTACTACTGCGCACATACGCCACGCTGCTACTGCTGCTGTGTATCACGCATTTTTTCTGCTTCTCCTTCCCAGCCGTCATTTCGTGCAATTTTCGCATATTTCAACAACACTGGGATACATGTTCAGCTGTTCTCATAAGCGAACGTTTTCCGGCGCGTGTACGCACCCGCTGCTACTGCTACCTCCCTCCCCCTTTCCGATTTTCTTTTTTCACTTATATAACACACGGGAATTAACCATATTTTCCAGAACATTTGCGCATTCGCGCGAACAACGAGAGCGAATTAAATAATACACGGGAAAAACAGGCGCGCGGGCGCACGTTCGAGTAATTCAGCCGGAGGAAAAGAGCAGGAGTGCTGGGTGTAAGGGGGCGGAGGGGGGGACGAGGGGCAGGCTAGCTTATAGGTATACGTACACACACTGCGGGGCGGAGAGAGAACGCGGAATCCCGGTAGAGTGCCTTAAATTAAATTCCGCCGACTTTGGCCGGAATATTCATGGGCGGACGCGGTAGCCAGCAGGAGCATAGTATAGCTGCAGCAGCGGCGGCGGCGCCTCCTCTCGTCCATTCGACTTTTGCAATTTTGATGCCTGGCCGCAGTCGTATTAGCCGGTAAACAAGCGCGGCCAAAGCTATACAGCGCCGCCGAAAAGCTAAAGCCTCCGGTTTCTCTGTGTATATATATCATAGGCATCGAGCGAGCTGGAATCGAGAGTACTGGCTAAGCGTATCGCGCAGCGATCTCGTCGGAAATGTGACTCTGATTGGCGTGCGTCCGATCGCGACTGGCATTCGCGCCGCGCCAGGGAGCCCATAACCCGCAAGGCTCTATCTAAACCGGGATTTGAATTACGCTAATGCGGCAGCATCAGTAGCTCTCGCCCTTTCTCTCTCTCTCTCTCGCAGACTCTTAGCCGCATACTTTCCGACTGCTCTTGGCCGCGCATGCCGTTAGCATTTATAAGGGATATCTATCAAGCTGTCGTCTTACCTTCTAATGCACTGCTTTCCCAGGGACAAAGTGTTGGCATCCTGCGGTCGGACGCATTACGCCCCCTGCCCGTCAACCCAACGCTACCGGAGTACCACGAGCAAAGAAGTAACGATTATACGAGCCTGAATTTATCTCTCTCTTTCGGATCGATTTGTTTATGTCACTATACGCCAGTGCTAATGACCGTTTCAGTATTTCTCTTCGCGCCTTATTTTTCGACGACGTCGGTTACAGCTTTTGTTTACGCTGCTGCTGCAAGGCAGTATTGCCGGAGAGCTAACCGCAACGCATCGCGGGAAGTTTTTTTCTCAATTTTTAGTGCACAGCTGTAATATTGAGTTTGTGGACAAGTTTTTTGAAATATTTATCTATGCGCGTCCTTTTATTACTCACTGCGGGTGTGAAAATTTTCTTTGTAGCGTTTGGTTTAAAATATGGCTCGAGCAGCTCACAACAGTGCTATACAACTTTGGTTCAACTTATTGTTACTCTCCATATGCTTTTGTTTTGTCAGAAAAATAGTTTTTCTGTTTACTCGTAAATATTTTTCACGTTTCATGCTACAGCCCAACAATTTTTTTTTTTTTGACACTGCTGTATATGCAATATATATCGATCGAGTAAATAAGACAGTTGCGACCAATTTTCCTAAAGGGCATATTCAATATCGAAAATAGTCTCCATCTTTTTAATCAAAAGTTTTATATTTTTTTTGGTATGCTTATTGGGCGCGTTCAGATATATTCAATTCGTTCGTCATTCGTTTTCAGCAATTATGCCACGTATTCGGTTCATATCCGTGTTTTCATGAGGGTACATTGATTGACATCCTGACAAGCCCGTTTGCCGTGGAAAAACAACGGGATTTTTAAAGGAAAAAACCTAGCTCTCATAATATACGACAGACACTCGCTCGATAACCGGCAACCGCGAAACGTCTAAGAACAATGACCCGTTATACCCGTCATACTCTTCTTGTGGTCTTCCTAGCTGTTAACGTCAGGACATTAAAAATATTTGTATAAATCGCTTGACAACTTTTGCAATAACCGGCAAAATTCAATTTTACATCGACCTCGTCGATCCTTCACTCGCTATTACAAAGAACCACTTTGTAAAACGTACCCTAAACGAGAAATGAAAAAAAAATGGAAAAAAGAAATTCTCAATATATTTGTTTAATTTTCCATGATTACGCAGAACGTGCCGCGGCAATAGCTGCAAAAGCATATATAAAAGCCCGAGAGTCAAAATTGCTGGAACAAAACAAGCAGAGAGAAACCGCGCGATGAAAGAAACTTAATTAACGAAAAACAATGGTATGATCGACACTTTAATCTCCACGTCATTTTTTCCCCCCGCGACCCGAGCACTGACGCTTTGCTTGCGGGCGCGCATTAATTAAAAATAAAAAAAGAGGGAGCGAGCAGAGAGAGGGGGGAGGATCGAGCGAGAATAAAACGCGAGAGGGATCGAGTTTGCGCGCGGTGTGCAGCCACGTGGCAAGCATATGCCTGCTGCCAGGGTCGAGCATACATACACATTTACCGTAGAGCGGGCAAGTCGAGCGAGAGAGCGACAAGTTTTCCCTCCTCTCTGCCGGGCGCTTTTCGCGCCTTTCGCCGTTTTTGGCGTCGCCGACGCCCTACGCCAACGGGCGCGTTACTTTTTACGAGCTGCGCGACGATTGTTTTTCGGCTTCCCCTTAACGCTTTGCACTGGAATCGATGTGGCTGGTTTTCCAGCACCGACCGACCGGGTGGAAGGGGGCGGATGTGTTATATCGATTCTACGGAGAATGCACGCGCACACGTACACACGCGCGCGGCTTTGAGTACGCGTCGCTGGCTGGAAAAGTCGGGCAGTGAGGTGCTGCGCCGAGTTTTACGAAATGCGCTTTGGCTTTTGTGTTGGCCGAACGTTATAAAGTTCCGAGCAGCGCGCAATGCCGCTTTTTCTCTTTCTCTCTCGGGAGAGCAGCCTGAAATTGAAAGTTTTCAACTTACTTTTATTATTGCTTGTATCGATAATTCGACCGGAGATATACGTATGCAAATTTCAATGAGCTGGAGAAAATGGTTGAGCGAACCGACCGCTTTCCAGTTTTCTTGGCCGTTCCGAGGATTTTTTTATGCGTACAGCAGCAGCAGCTCAAAATTCTGGACGGACAAACTTCTGGAACAGAAAATTTTAACAGTCTTGGTTAATTATGATGGAGAAGAAAAATGTATCTTTAACGAGATTGTTAAATTTGCGAGGTTAAATTTTCATTTGGTTGAACTAATGAAAAAAAAAGACTACATCGATCGAGCGTTTTAAAACAGATCGTGGAAAGCCGCGCTGCTCTAGTTGGAGAAACAAAATCTCTGAAGCAGTGCCAGGCCTCAAAACTTAGCGAATTCGAGCCGAAAATCAAATTCGAACCTCAGAGTTCGTTCCGCTAACCAATCAAAAGCCCGTTGCTCTCCGATAAGAAAAAAAAAGCAAACAAAAATCTTGCCTAGCCAAGCCAAATTCAGGGTAAGCCGCGAAAGGGCTTGCACAAGTCCAAGCAATCTTTTCGAAATCTCAAACTTCCTATATCCGGTATAGCGCAGCACTCGTCGTCGTCCGCTGTTCTCGCTTTCTCGCGTAGTTCTCAAGTTTCCGCGGACCAGCAGCGCGTCATCGCCACAAGCGTCGCCGCACGTGCCGGTCAAGACATATAGAGCGAGAGAAAGAGAAGCGGTTCTCCGCTAACTTTTTGCGCGCCCGCACGCAAGCCTCTTCCCCCCTAGAGTGTGCTGTTGCTCCTGCACACCAGCACGTCCAACCGCCCAGCTTAATTAAGCCCTATCAGCCGCGAAGATCTGCGCCCTATTCTTCCTCTCTCTCTTTCGGATCATCAGTTTCAAGCTAGCTGAGTATCAGTCCAAGTGACGTTAGTCCAGAATCATCGGCGAATCATCGATATTCCCTCCCTCTATACCTACGACATTTTAATCAACACAGTACAGTTCTACCGGAAAACCCATGGGGTAGTTTATTCGACCGATTTTTCTAGTTAATGCCTGCTCTCAGAGACGCACTACACCCGAGAAACTAACAGCTCCGTAAAACAAGAACGATTTTTCACGGGAATGAATTCGAGCACTTCGGGTGTGCGTCCGGGAGTCCAGGGGAGGAGGCTGAAAGGGCCAACTTTGAAGCAGGGAAAATTTAGCGCGCAACTTGGCCGCCGGTTGAATTTAGCGGGAAAGAGATAGCGAGGCGCGGCGATCGGGAAGTCTTTAAAAGCCGATCGACATATGTCACGCGAGCCGAGTGGTCGCCCCAAGGGTGAGGGTATGGTAGGAGGGATGAGTTAGCAACGCGAGGCTTATGCGTCTTATTGGGAATGGCCCGTTAGATGATGGACTGCGCGAGCCTGAGGGCCACTTTAAGAATCGCTCGTGAATCATGCGCACCCGAGAGCGAGAAGGAGAGCGCGCGTTAGACTCGCGAGTCAATCTTTTTGCTCCCCGGGGCACTGCGCGTTTACGCGCTTCGAGGAACTGCGCGTGTGTCTGTGTATTAGCGCGGAGCCTGCTTATATTCACGGGCCTATGAATGTAATTACTGTTGTCGGGAGGACGATCGTTTAGACGCGATATCTCGCGAGCGGCGTCTTGCTTGTTTGACACATGCGAAACTATGTCGGCGTTTTATTTGCGGAACACTGCCCGGCACACTCGCTGCGGGAATTCAATCTGTAATGCGAGTTGCCGTAATTTTAATGGATAAAAATAATTTGAATGATGATAAATAGGATGAATGCGATAAGTGAATATGTTCAATATAAGAATTCGATAAATTTAAAAATATAAGATAACGAGTATAAGGCATTGAAAAAAAGTTACGCGTCGATTTTTATTGCAAGCCAACGAAGACGCCCGCACTGTTGTTCGCGTTCTCGCAAACAGCATTTTCCACAATTACCATTTTGCCTCGCAATTGAAATTTATGGCTCCGCGGCAGCGGAGTAAAAAGGCAAGAGGTGCGCGGGGTGTGAGGCGGCTAGAAAAGCGTCGTCGCTCTTTCGGCTTTAATTTATTCACAGCGTACACATCGAGCCGTATCTCTCTTGCGCGTAACAAGACACGCGTACCGTACATATATAGAGCATAGAGCGAGGTAAAAGGGAACGAGAGAGAGATCGCGCACTCGCATTTTCCTCGGGAATAAGAAATTTCGCCGAGGCGTTTTGCCGAGGATCCAAAGTGCAAGTCCCGCTGCTGAATTTACACTTTAGCCGCGACCGCCTGGAAGTCACACTTCCCGATGTCGTCGTTTATCGGATTAACGGTGGGAGCGCGTGCAGGCAAGAGCAGCACACGACGTCTTTATCGATCTCGTTTGCTCTCTCCTCCGCAAGCGAGAGAAAAATACAACAGAGAGGCGTGTGGTACGTGTACACGCGCCGCTCCTCTCCCTCTCTCTCTCTCTCGGGGAAATTAACTTGGCGCGAAGAGCCGACACGCCTCGGAGCGAAATCAATCTTCCAGGGCGGCCAGAATTTTTCACCAGCGAAGCTATACCAGCGCTTCGGCTGCCGGCGAGAGAAAGACAATCACCGAGACGGGCAAGTATTTTTGGTATGCCCAAATGCGGGGCGGAGAGAGCCGAGCTTGCGGGATGAAAAACAGAGGGCCGTCCCGGAGAGAGCTCTCGTGATTTTGCGCGGCCGATTGAGAGAGCGAGCGCCCCGTACGCGCTTTGTAATAATAACATGCCAGGCGAAATCGAGCTCGCGCTATTTTTCGCACCCGATTCTCCCCCTCGCGCTTTCGTATTCCGAGAAACTATTCGAGCTTACGTGTGCGCTTGCGATAGCGATCGTCGTCATCGCTGGAATTGCAGCTCCGATATTCATATGGTCCCTGGGACTTTTTTAATAAGTCGCAGCGATAGCGCAATTTTTGTTGTATACTTTAGCTCGTAGAGGATATTTTTCAAAAATAATATTTTCGCGAAGCTGCGTTTCACAAGAGAAGCACCAAGGCCGACGAGGTTCTCTGGTAAAAAATTAAAAATGTGCGCCCACGTTTTCGAATTTGCCTAAAAGGAAGGAGAGGATGAGGAAAAGAGCACAGAAGCCGTGCCTGTACAGCTATGCGAAAGAGCACCGAGAGGACGACAGCCACTTTGAGTCGGATAAAGCAAATATGTATCCACATACGCCGACAGTACTTCAATATTGTACGAGCGAAAGTTGTACCGTATTACGCGCGGAGAGTATAGGCACATGCGCGTTACGCGCTGACGAGACACACTCTCTCTCTCCTCCCTCCGACTCATCCTTACAAAGGAGTATTCGCTGTCGCGACGACTCTCACTGGTGTCTCGACGATTTTTTTTCTCAATTTTCCGCTTTCCGGAGAACATTGAATTCATTACGCGTGCAATCGGCAGCCAGTCAGATGGATAATGTTCCGTCCTTTTCGCGAATATGGCTTATTACTCGGGATTCCTTTGCGCGAGAGAGCAGTGAAGCAATTGTACACCGAATACCGGGATTTCTATGGAATTCGCATAAACCCTGTCTGTATAGCTTTAGGTACATTGATTTGTTATTTAATATCGCAGGCAATCATAGAAGCGTCACAATTATGCTGATGGATTGTTAATTTTCTTTCCCATTGCTGCTGACTATCCGGCCATTGGCAATTCAGCGAATCATGGATAGCGCCGGACAAACACATCTATATATCTTGTTATCGTTTTCACATATTATCATTGCATTTAGACGACATGTCGATACATTCCCGTCGCTTACGTAACAGTAATAATATTGCTAATAACGACAGCAATTCACTCGGACGTTGTAAGCAAAATCATTTTGACACGACTTGACAAAAGGCGACGCACCGATGACAGGAATGAAATTTAAGCTCGATTCGAAGCTTATCAAGCGCAGTGGCAAACGCGGGATCGCGCAAATTGCTTATTGAAAGACCATTTGTATGGTCGCACCCCACGCCCTCGTCCCCTGGCGATATAGTTTCAAAACTTTCGATTAACGACAAGCAGCTATAGCTATTAATAAACTCGGGACTCTTTGCTGGCTGTACATGTTTATAAATAATATGCAAACGAGAGCGCGTATGTCACGTACGGACAAATCTCTAAAGAGAACAAGAGCATTCGGCGCTGAAGCTTTGCATTAAAACATGAAATTATTTTCATCTGAATATTCACACGCAGATATCCCTTCCTTCTCCTTCTATTTCTCTCTCTCTCTCTCTCTCTCTCTCTCTCTCTCTCTCTCTCTCTCTCTCTCTTCCTTCGCAATTTCGCTCGTATATATAACAATCAGTGGGCAACGGAGCGCTATGACCTCTCTCCCGCGGCTGCAGTCTCTCTCTCTCTCTCTCTCTCTCTCTCTCTCACCCTCTCTCTCTTTTTGCGCCCATGAAAAATGCGCGCTTAATCTAATTCTTCTTTGTTTTATTCATTCGCCATTGCGCTCATTTAAATAACATCCAAACTCCCTTGTCCATTCACAGCACTACGTGGCAAATGTCTGCTGTACATGCATATACATCTCGGCATCAAGTATCCCTTTCCCACATTTTTTTTCCTTCTCTCTCGTTCTCTCTTACCACGGAATGCCCAACAATATCCAAAACGAGAGCAAAAAAAAATAGAATAATCATGCTTGCGTGCGCACATACACACACATACTTCTCTATCAACATGGAGCAATCGACGGTTCCAGCATCTGTTCGTCAAGTGCGACTTTTTTTACGCGTCTCGCTCTCTCTCTCTCTCTCTCTCTCTCTCTCTCTCTCTCTCTCTCTCTCTCTCTCTCTCTCATCAGAAATGATTCTCAAGACAGCACTGTTTGGTTGGCCAGCGAGTAAATTGAGTTGCTTTTCCCGGTACTGCTCAATAGAGCCAAGGCAATCAGGGCCGCGCGAACCTCCTCCTCCCCGCATACCCATCATCCCGCGCTATACCGCAAGCTCTCCGGGCGCGTCGATAAGAGGGTTATATCGCGGTCGGTCCTATCGGCCGAGAACAAACGTATTTATAACCCAACCAAGTGGCCGATGGGGGCTCGTCGTCGGTGGGCCACCGCACGTATATACGCTATAGCCCTCGGTCGCGCGCGCGCACCAATCCCACGCATCAGCGCCGAAATGTCAAGAGGAGAGGCCACGTGCGCCGCCCGGGCCTCTGAGAGAGAGGGAGAGAGGGAGGGAGACGGGCATCGGAAACACTCGAGCGAGCCACGCCATACACTCGGGCCGTTGGCTGCTCCCACGTAATTATCAGAGCCGACGGTTCCTATTTTTTTTCCTCCCGACACTTCCCACCCTCCGCAGACTGCCTCTTCCTCCTGCTACTCTCCTCTTCCGAGAATTCCGCGTTTTTCTCGCAGCCCCTTAACACCGCGGCAGATAAGCCTCGGCCACGAAGGAAAAGCAGTCCGGCTCTACTCCTTCTGCCTTATATTGTACGTGTGTATACATATAGCTACTCTCGTAGAGAGGAGTAGAAGGAAGAGCGAGGGAGGTCGAGGAAAAAGAAGAGTCGCAGTCCCCTCCTAATCTAATTTCTGCTAAGGACGTTCGAGTGCCCGTAATCTGCCCTCGCGCGCGCACACCGGTCCGAACCCTCTTCATTCCGCTTGGCAAGAGAGAGAGAAGGAAGGTACGCGCGAGCTAGCCTTCTATATGCTCACCTCCTCAGCGCCTTCCTCTTTACCCCGAGGGGTGCGCGGGTGGAAAGGGGGCCGGGGAAAAACGGACGAGCTCTCGCCCTGGCCCCAGAGAGCTGAAATCCCTCTTTTACTTCTTTATCTCTAATTCGCTCCGACTGTATTTAGTGAATAATGCAGAGTTGATGCTGCTTAGTTTATGGCCGAGGACTACCGATTTTCCAAGCTATCCTCCACGCGCCGGCGAGAGAAAACGACGCCGCCGATTTTCTTACTCGATCTCTTAAGATTTCCCTCTTTTCCTTCCTCTCCCCCCTCTCTCGCTTGCTTTCGAGCTTGCTCAATGGACGTTTTTGAAGCTTACGCCCCATCGGCTCGGCATCAGGTCTAATTTCCTTTTAATTCCCGGCAAATATTTTAAGAGATCCCTAATTATTTTTCGCTTTGGTTTATTTACGCCCCGTACGCGATCGCTCGCGTTGGGCTTGATTACGTTTAAATCGTTAAAGTTAAACCTCCGAAGAATATTGCCAGAGTGCAAAGGATGAAAATTACCCGGCCCTTACGTACGCGCTTCTCCCGTATTTAAGCATGAGTTATTGCTCTTGAGAAATAATTGAAAAAAGCAACGCAGCTGCTCGAACTTAAGAACCACGATCCTTTCAACGATCAAGTGTTATTTCCAATCAATCGTCCATCGCGCTAACCCTTTCAAAATATTTACCTGGCCATCTTGCTTGTTCGCTTTAACGCTCACGCGGGCGCGCGCACACAGAGGGCCGAGCAGAGGCTGTTTGCGAGTACACACACAGAGCGGACACATTTGCACTTGTCGTTGACTTTTCGCGCTCTGGGAAATCGAGTCGTCCGCCTAAGAGACGCTCAAATAGCTTGGCTCGCAACCCCCACCCGCCTCGCCTCCCACGCGTACACCTCTCCCTTGCTCTCTCTCTCATCCTTACGCCGATCAAAATATTATTGTTATGCTTGGCGGAGGATCAAAACTTTTAGCGCGGCGACATGCCGCCGCTCATCCGTAGCTCCCGCTGCGCTTACGTATTTTTAGTAATCGATATACGCACGTTCCTCGTTCCTTTTCCCACCTGGCATTCGTGCAAGAAAAAGCACAGCAATCGTCTCTATATGCCTCCTCTTCCACGCTCTCCTTTTCACTCGTATATATATACAACAGCCCAACGAGAGCTGGCGTAGCACAGTGGTAAAGTGCTTGCCTCTGAACTACGTCGGCTCGAGGGGTCGTGGGTTCGATCCCCGGTGACGGAAAAATTTTTCGG
>JAPYYQ010003695.1:0-10089 GCA_030522585.1 Anagyrus pseudococci
TACTTATTTAATAGAGCACTGACTATAACGATATGGTGGGATTCTGGCCATTCCTATTCGCCTGACCATTTTTCACCATCAAATTTCCTACAGGGTATTGATAATTTTAAATACATAAAAGTATCGAATAAGGTATTGGTATTTCGATAAAAGTATTGACTCGATACCAATACGTCGAATAGTATCGCCGATCCTTAGCGCCAGTAGCAGGGCTACTTGAGGCACACGCCTTGGCTTCTATGTTTAGATTAACTTTGTGTTGGGGCTATTTATAAAGCGAGCTATTTCCGGAGGCCTCTGACACTAAAGTGGTCGATCAAGTTCTTGCGCCGATGAATATTTATTTTTTCCTCCTCCCCTCCCCAGCCACCCCCGCTCTCCCTCGCTCTCCGGCGTGGCGTCTGGCTGCAGTTTATTTACGATATACCTCGTTAACCTGCTTGGCTCGACAATAGACGATGTGATCGTGAACGTAGCCTCTCTTTCTCAATGTGCCTCTGTGCGCTGAGATATTTGCCAAATTTATCGATCCAACTGCCGTTATAGATAACCAGAACAGTTTGTATGCATAACTAAGTGTGTGTGTTAGTAGTCGCTGCTTGAGTCAAAAACAAAGTTATACAGCTAGAATCGCGACATCAATGAGCACTCTTCCAGTTACACACGCACACAGTCGTGGCAGCGTTGCAGAGCGCGTGAGCGGGAAAGAGAGCCAGCCGAAGGTCCCTCCCAGCGGATATGCAGCTACCGTGCAATAAGCTACTTTTAAAAGGCTCTCTTGCTCTCTCTTGCTACGTTATCGACAAGGTCTCCGCAGCCGAAGTCAGAGAGCGGCGGGCGACAGATATAGTTGGCGTCGACTGCGAAAAAGACTCGAACACGTGTATCCAAAATTCTCGGTGGAACCTGTCGACCAATCAAAGCCCGTCCGATGGTAACAGCCGACGGATGCTGCTGATCGGTGAATTGTCTCAAGCCATTTAATTACATGCACGCCGATCAACAACAAATTATTGACTTTCAGAAAAAGGAAGGAGAAAGATCCTTTTTTTTCTTTCTTTCCCAGCTGAGCTTGCGGATCTATGAGAGCAATTGCGCGGCAGAGTCGAATGCAAAAATAGATGATTCATGACTGGCTAAAGTCGGAGAGCTTCGGATATGCTCGTTCTCTCTCTCTCTTTCTCTCTCTCTCTCTCTCTCTCTCTCTCTCTCTCTCTCTCTCTCTCTCTCTCTCTCTCGTGGCTTGAAAAATTACGAGCGCCGATGCCTTAATAATTTCTCAACTGTTTTGATTTACGCGACAGCGCGGCAGTTTGACGCCGTTGCGCCGCTAAAACTTTTCTGCGACTTGATTCATCCTGATTTTTTCGCTTTTGTTTATTTTTCCGTTTTATTTTGTTTTTCATGCTAAATGAAGGAGAATTCATCGGATCGCGCTTGGGTTAGAGGAATCGAAAGCACGGCGGGAGACTTGAAAATTTTAATGCTTTTACAAGAAATAGTTAAAGTCCCTCTCGAGACTACTGAAAAAAGCGGGAAATAACATTTTATGTGTCGATTCTTTATTTTTCTCTGTAACTCGCGGCTTCTCTCTCTCTCTCTCTCTCTCTCTCTCTCTCTCTCTCTCTCTCTCTCGGCCGCACACGCACACGCAGACACAGACTCTAAATCTACCGTTCTCTTTCTCTTCCTTTTTTCCCTCTCTCTCTTTCACGGAATCCTCTAGTCATTATTTTTAGACCGAGTCAAGAATAACGCCAAGGTCGCCGATTGCGAAACGATCCAGCGGGAGAAAAAAAAGTTAATTATTCTTTTATTGGCCGATAATAGTCGAGAGCTCGGCGGATAATCTATCCGTTTGTCGACGAGCTTTTGATTGCTAAAAAAGAAACGTCGCGGCGGCGGCGTATCTTTCCGAGCAAGAGTTTAGTTTCTATGTGTATCGCGTGGCGCTAGGAATTTGCTCGGTCTCGGGCTTGTTATATGCTGCACTGCGTTATTTTGTTATTGTGAAAATGTGCTCTTATTGTTTCGCACGCTCTCCCCACCACCTCTTCTCCTCCTCTCCCTCTCATCCTCTTGGAATTGATCCAATAACGGATATATTTTTATACCGTCTATACCGACTGAGATGCATAAGTCAGTATTACGGACTAGCTGATTTTTTAGTTCAAAAGTCTTGGTTACTCATGAAAAACAAATGTTTTAGGGTGAAATATTAGAAATTACGCCCGACTAAAGAAAAATTGACATTTGTATTATTTCAACTTTTGAGTAAAACACGCGAGCCTTATTGTTTGCCCGTAAAGCATCAGCGTGTAAATACAAGTTTGACAGGGACTTTGACAAGAATTATCCACATGTTCATTCTGTCAGCCGTGACTTATGCTTGTTGGCACTGTTTAACGAGCAAGATGAAAACGTAGCATTACTTATAATTCAGCTCTCTCTCTCATGTTCCCCTTCTTACATATATTACCACAATCCGCCCTAGCCACAATACTCTCCCACTCACCAATTGCTTTGATTTAGACTTGCTCTTACTTTTTCTTTCAGTCTTACGTCAGCCCACGTGACTTTGACGTTTAAATCCCACGAGTTTCACGCATCTGTTGTTAAATGCTCAAAAATATACCAAACACCCATTAGTCCATTGATTTATCCCCTCTCATTCAAAGCATCCTCGTATCTATGTAGCTTCCTATCTCAGGCGGCCTGTGTAGCTAAATATAGCTGCAGGTTACGCATAGCGCGAGCTTTGTTTGTGCGGCAAAGTGTGCGTGTGTGTTGGTTTCGCGCGGCAAAAAGGTAAGCGTGACATCTGAAAATCGCGATTGTCACGTAGAGAGCGAGGGAGTAGCGTGAAATCGTCGGGCTACCGTCAACAGCGTCTTTAAACGCGCCGTTGCACAAGCGCTGTTACGCAACGAGCGACAATAAGGAGCGCGAGTATTTCCGCGGCGTTATAAATAAACGCGCTTGGTTATGCTCGGCATTATGCATGCGCGCGCGAATTTACGCTCGCCAGCGCGGCTGGACAGGCCGTGCCTATAGCCGTCTGACTGGACTCGGTCTGCATCTACTTGCGCCGCCGATTCGCGCATGCACGTTGACAAGCTCGGGCTCGATGCTTGGCTTTTCCTTTTCTTTTTTCCCCTCCTAAAGTTTAGTGCGAGTCGTTTGTTCGCAGGCTTTTTGTCTTTTCATTTTCCCAACAATTAATTGCCACGAGTTTAGCATGCACGTTGGTTTAGGCTAGCGATGATTTGTGTTATTATGATGTTGCAGTTATTTTGATAGAACAAGCAGAAATGATGCAGTCAAGTATGCGCAACAGCGAGGCTATTAACAAGACACTAGATAGATAGACGCAGACTGAAAATATCTGTTTTATTGATCCTGGCTTTTCGGGTCAATTAGAAGTTAATTTTAGCTCGGCAAATATCTGCCTAATTGTGTACCGAATTTTCGACTCACGCATTACTTATTTGTTCATAATATCCTATCGACTGATGTGTATGACTCAACTAAATGATTTGTTATTGGATATTATTATCATCATTGTTCTTACGCACTTGTGACTTATAAATAGCACCTAAAAATTGCTTAACATACATAACTTTGCTTTCAAAGAAAAATTCCTTGACTGATATTTTACAACCTCACCGTCTGAGCTATCTGCTCTTAAGATCGACTGGTTCTGCATTTATGTGCTCTCGTTAAATTATACCGCCTCTATAAATAGTTCTTTATGGATCAATTCCTGAATATTAAACATTTTCTTGCCAACATTACGGCGATTAGAACCTGAAAAACTTAGGTGTTTAATTTTTTTCCCCCTTTTATCGTGCATGTAGGTCGTTCCGACGAATTTCTTGATATTCCTTGGGCATGATGTAGCTTCATGCCCTACAATAATAGCAAGGTTACTTTAAATAGCCCCAATCTTAGCTCGTGTGCTTTATAAAACACAATTATTTATTTCTTTGTAAATTAATTTGTTGTCACGTCGTTCGCGATCGTAAAATAATTTTACAATTTCTCATCTCGTGTTTTCGAAATTTTCTAAAATTAGAAGCTCCACTTCTGACTCGAGAGAATGCGTCGTATTTCACCCTCTAACGGCTGTTAAGATTGCCGCTCAAATTGGCTGCACGTCAGTCATAATTAATTGCAAATTAGCGGTAGAAACCCTTAATCGCATTATATAAGGTGCCTAGAGTCTGCGGTAATATGATTTCACCTTCTCTCAATTCTCCCAATCCAAATTTCCCGATCTTGCGTACATACAAATGAAGGAATAATAAATATGAAATTTGTTTATTTTCCCAATGTTTTACAGTACATAAAGCTTCATTTTTAACTCGTACAAAAAAAATGTCACGAAGCTTTAAATAATATTAATTATAATGCCGT
The DNA here is from genome assembly GCA_030522585.1 of Anagyrus pseudococci. Taxonomy (NCBI): domain Eukaryota; kingdom Metazoa; phylum Arthropoda; class Insecta; order Hymenoptera; family Encyrtidae; genus Anagyrus; species Anagyrus pseudococci. The sequence continues at coordinate 4,417 of JAPYYQ010003695.1, forward strand.
GTCATAATTAAAATTCATCGGAAAATATTATGAATATTATTCTTCGATTTGATAATTCAAGTCCAATATCTGTAATACTTAATCGGCGCATCAGATTCGAAAATAACAAGTGAGATAAGGTTTCACAAAGTACGGGAAAAGAATTATCAAGTCGTAGTAGCTTGCTAGATAAACACAATAAAGTTCGGTAAACATATTTTTCACATCACCTCACGTTCAATTCCATCGATGATTTTTTTTGGCAAAACATTCGTAATTTTTCAAAACAATTATATAAATGCAGACAAAGCAAAGTCAAGTAGTTATCACGCTATGGCCGGTCTCCTTCTTTTTTTTTCAACCGCCGCTCCGAGTCGAGAAGTCGTTGAGCATAGTCGGATGCATTATATCCGAGGATAGCCCCGCATACAAGATGCCTGGAATTTCTGCGTCTTTCGTAATAGCCATTTATAGCATCACGACTGCTGCTATACGTAGCGCGCGCGCGCGGCTCGCGGCTACTCGAGTGCGATTATCGTAAACAAGCAGCAGCTTTCCCTTCCATTACCTCTCCTCGCATTCTGGAATTTGCTTGCTGCCGCGTTTGTTCATTGAGTGCATCTGCGCCGGCTTAGAACCTCTTTTTTCTCTCTTTATTTCTTTTCCGAGCGAGCACTCGATGTACAATTGCCTTTCAAAATCAATCGATCGTTCAAATTGTATAAGGATTGTATCTCGTGTTGAGCTTACGATTGTGCAAGGGCATCTTCGCGGCCGGTGAGCACATTTCGTCGGGTTCAACCACCTTTTGGCGGGATGGCACCAACGCGACCATGACCGACGTCTCGGTTACGCAAAAAACTAGAATGAATCGGAAGAGCCTCTATAGCTTTCTTGAATACCTTTCGATCTGTATATCTGGAAACAACGCGACCAGCTGCTGCTTGGCCTTTTTTGACAGCCAGCCTATTGGAAAAATGACGATTGGCTGCATTGGGATGAATTACGAACGTGTTTCTCTCGGATCGGTGCCTTTTTTCCAAACCGTGTGTTACTCGATTGAACCGGTATTGAGAAATCGCGAATACATGGCACCAGTAATCTTAATTGAAATTTCGATTATTATCGGGTGATTATAAAACATTTGTTAAAGTTTTATTCTCCTCTAGTTAAATGTCTTGGTGCATTTATCAGAATTTTGTATTTAAGCATAACGTCACTCTCACTGTAATTTATACATTTTTTTAAAAAGTAGCGAGACTTTGAGTTAAAACGATTAAGATGTGAAAAAGTTGATTAATAAAATGATTTAATTTGTTGAGAACTGATTTTATTTCTTTTGTTACGTACAGGCAACGATGTTTGGTCTTGACGAATTTTGATTTTATTGGTTCGATATTAAAATGCATAAACATTTAAAATTAAATAACATCAGATTAAAGTTAAAATTGATATTATTAATTTGCGATAAACTGTAATTAGTCACTTAGATTTACAAATTGGAATTTTAATGACGTTTTGACTCTTGAACAAGTTCTCTTTTCAGTTTGACGCAGGTGACGGACATTATTAATTTTTTATATATATATTTAGCCGCTGCCATAATTAATTGCCACTTTCTTTTTGTTGTGCATACATAACTAAATGTCTTGTAAAACATGATGCGTCACGAATAATCTGAGCTTTTAATTCTGTAATTAATTGTTAGAAAACGTGAACATTTCTTTATTAAAAAAGAATAATATTAAAAAAAATATTAAAAAGAAATTGTTATTTTTTCAAATTTTCACCATGTAATAAATACCCTCCAAACCATAAAATTAAAACTGGATAAAAAATAATGTGTTTTTAAATAATTGCAATTGTCAGTTTTTAGATTTTTGTTCATTTTTTGTCGTAATGTAGTAACTTTAATTTGATATCTACGAACAAAAGAATTATTCATCGTGTTATAAATCCAGCGCGTTGAAAATAATGACTCAGCAATTGAGGTCGGTCTCGCAGGTATCTATTTTGAAGCCATTTAATTTGTGAAAAAAAAACTATAAACTACCAAAAAAAGTACTTGTTAATGTGCGTCAGGCAGTGATGCGTATCATTGCTGAATAAATAATTGGAGCTCTCTGGTCGTGGTGAACGTTGGAAAAATTATGCAAAACAACCCGGAAGTCACTGTGCCATTCCATATGCTCGTTTAGCTAATATGTTCAAGTCGCGAGTGACTGTGACGATTGTAAAAAAAATTCTATTTTCAACCAGGCTCTTGTACACAAATAAATTTAAACTCTACAAAATTATTTCAATAGACAATATGAAAAAAAACTCGTCAATTGAATGAAAAGAAACAAAACGGTGCTAGTAGATGATAGTGTATTTTTACGCAAAAATAGTGTTCGCTCAGCTTAAAAATAATCTCTTATTGCTCTTCTCTCTATTGTCTGTTCCATGTTCACCTTTGAACCGACCCACTAACACTTCCGTCCTGTCATGCTCTGAAATCCGACTGCAAGTCGGTCCTGTGCATAGCCCAAACTGCCATATTCTTGAGCTCGAGAATAAAGGAGAATTTGACGAGGTGCCGCAGGTGGGCAATCGGGCGGAACTTGAGCGCGTAATCGAGGCGCTGGGGCGTCGTTACCTCCCGTGCTACACGTAACGCAGTTCGATTGCGCGCTCTCGGCATGGATTACAAGCATCGCCACTGAGCATTGCCGAACGGATGATTATGTGACACGGCCGTTGCGTTGGATTGCGATCGACGCGTAACCTCCCGATGATGAATAAACGGAAGCTGCGCGCGCTCGGTATGCCGACGTTTTACCGTCACACGCGCCTCGCGTCAGTTCAAGGCACACACACACAGTCGTGGAGTGTTAGGGCTAGGCAACATTGAGCGTACGTTTCAAGAGGCGAGAAAGGCCAGTGTGTTAGCTCTGATGTGCTAGTGGCAATTTTCGCGGATTGCCGCGGAAAAAAGGAACACCTGTTGGCCGTTCGCGCGCGCGCAAGAGAGAGAGGGCTCCCACGTTTTCTGGCGCAGCGCCAGAGTCTCATGCCCTCCCGCGCATATGCGTCGCAGCTCATCTTTATGTTCCTCTTAGCTGTGATCACGTAGTACTAGGAAAATTATGAAGTAGCTTACGCTAAAAAATTCCATTTGACTATTCCGTTGTTGACACTTGATGATCGAGGAAAGGCAGAAGTAGCCCGAGATAAAAGGGCAGAATAACGTGGAACCCACGTGACTCTCAAAGGCTGTAAGCCACGGTTTAGCTTTTTTCTCTCTTTTTCCCTTGTTTATTGCCATTCGCGAGATTTATAAATAGCAGCAGAGAAACGTAAAATCGGGAGGAAACATAACTTAATTTTATGTCGACTCTCGGTACGTTCAAAGCGACGACGTGCTCGTGAAAAGTAATGTCTCTTACCTATATATCCCGAGCTCTAAGGAGATCCAAGAACGTTTATCTAATAATAACGAGAGAGAAAGAGAGAGGGGGGGGGGGGGGGGAGAGTAAGTCAGAGGGAACAATCTCATCAAACAGATAGAAAGCAACTATTTCAATACTCATCTCGCTTATCCAGCCAGGCAAATGACCGTCTTTGTTTCATATTTATTTTTCGCAGGCTCCACCTCTGCGCCGCAGCACACGCGCGCCTATCATATCCGAGCGGCGCAAAGACATACAAAAGCGAGGAAGAAAAAATAAGATAAAATAAATATTGCGCGAAGGGAAAGGGAAAAAAGCGTATTAGGCCAATCAGTGTCAGTCACAAGACGTTGGAGCATTGCCCTCCCGTACTACCGCACCCCTCCAACGAGTCCTGGATTTCCCAGAGTCTGGACACGCGCGCGCCTCGTACAATCGCGCGGGGCGTGTCGCGTTCGAAAGACTGGACACTTTCATTGCCCTCTGGCTATATCTCGCTCTGCTGGAGAACAGAGAAAGCCAGGCTCGCGTGAAAATAGCTCGAGCGTGAATTCGACGGGAGAGAGAGAGAGAGAGGCGCGTGTGTACGCGTGCCGTTGCGAAAACGGGGTTGTCCAGATCGATCGGCTGACAGCTCGGAATTGAAAGTGACCCTCCCGGGACGACTTCCCGGGGAGATGAAACGCACAACAGAGGCAGCTGAAGAATAGCAAAGTGGGCTTGCTATAGGAGGGGGAGGGGAGGGCTAAGGAAGCTCGGTTGGGATTTTAATGGCTGGAACGCGTGTTGGTTTCCGCTGGAGGAGTTTCGTTTATTTAGCGCTTCTGGAGCGTGATAAAAGTTTTATTCGATTAATCCATTACGGTTAGTTGATTTGTTGATACGAGCTTCGCGCTAATTTCGCCAGGCGTCGTTCTCGGGCGATATCTATGCCTTCGGATGATTGAAACGAACGCGTATACCGATTTCCGGCTGGATAAAATGTATTATGCCGGGGCTTTCGTCTTTGTTTTAACGGCAGGAGAGAAAATAAAAGTAAGATTAATCGACTATGTAGCTCGGAGATGAGCGATTGTGTTACCAGCTCTCGTTTTTATGCCCAGACCAGATAGATAGATATGTATCTAATAATAACTTTATGTACGTATATTCTCCAACTTCCTCGTGTAGCCTATATGTATAAACATAACAATATCTTTTTTACTACACTGCTCGTCTCGGGGCGGATTCAACAATAACCGATTAATGCGTCTGTATAAATACACGTAAAACGCCTCTGTCCTCGCAAAAGCCATTTATCTTTGAACGCAGCAATAAAGTCGCCGCGCGCCTACATAGCAATAATTCAGCTTTTCAAAAACTCTATTTTCATGAAAGAGACATTACTGGACTTGCGCGCACACACGTGCGCTAACAAGGCACTTATAGAGCAAAATTCAATTAATAATTCACATGGCAAGAACCTCGCGAGCGTGACTCTCTGTGTCATTCAATCGCAGCCGCGTCGACACACTCCAGCGGGGGGTGGGGGGTAAGAAGTCGATCATGCAAACGTCGCCGGCGCGACGTAAACGATGATAAACGGTGTAACGAGAAAGTAAGGCGAAACCCCTGCGGTTGATTACGACTCGCGCGCTACCGTACAGCGACGAAACAATTTGCATCGCACCAAAGACGACGACGGCGTCGGCGGTCCTTATCGCTCTCTACGGCAGAGAAGCAACAAGCCTGTGGGAAAGAGCCCAGTTACAAGGCCGAGTGTGCGAGCAGCCCAGGAAGGACAGAAGGAGGAGGGTGCGGTGTGTGTGTGTGTGTGTGTGTGTGTGTGTGTGTGTGTGCGCGCGGGGGGTGTGAGGAGGGCCAAAGTAATTCCGCGAATAAGCGCCGCACGCGCGCATAATATAATCGTAGAGCCGGGCGTTGCTGTCGCGGAGTTTATCGCTCGAAATGCTCCGCGCGCGAATAAATCACTTTTCGAGGAACGCAATGGCGCTTGTGCGAAGGGAGAGGAGGAGAAGGAGGACGTGGAATGGACGCGGGGCGAAGAGGAGAGGCAAGGAGAGAGAGGCCGTCAGGGCCGCAGCGCGCGAGTGTTCCCATAGCAGCATTGACCGATTCTATTTATAAATCGACCCCCAACCTACCAGCCCCCTCCCCCGTCGGCCCCTCACACTGAGAAAAGTGTTATAATAAAAATTGTTAAAAATGTAACAAAAATTACTATTTTTTTTAGTAAAGTGGAGATCCACTCGGCATATAGTAA
>JAPYYQ010003696.1:0-19643 GCA_030522585.1 Anagyrus pseudococci
GTGTAAAAGTAAAACTTTGATTCAAAGTTTAAATCATTTAGGTTTTAGTATTTCATACGATGAAGTGTTAAGATGTAAAACTAGCCTAGCTTTGTACACAATAGAATCTTGTAGAGAAAAAGTTCCGCTGCCTAGTTATTTTCAAAAAAATAAATTTACAAAAGGAGCTTTTGATAATTTCTACCAGCTTTCACTGGAATAACAAGGCCAAACATAGATAATCCTTCTGAGGGAACTTGCATAGACAACATTTTTATTAAGAGCCATAGGATACAATTTCACGCCCACAAAATAAACACTGCCTTCACGGATCACTATCCTCTGATTGTATCTTTCACAGAAGTTAAAGAAAACCCGGAAATAAATTGCACTAATATCGGTTATAAAAAATTAATCAATCTTGCTAAGGACATGGACTGGCAAAAAATTTGTGAAAAGACGGATGTTAACAGTGCAACAGGCTCATTAATCAGAATGATTTCAAACTGCAGTGCACTTGCCAGGAGCACTATAACGACAAACAGAAAATCTAAGCCTAGAAGTAAATGGATCACAACTGCAATAACTATTTCATGTAGAACCAAAGAGAAATTGTTTTTATTCTGGAAAAAAATAAATCTAATTTGAAAGCGAAAATGAAGTACAAAAATTATTGTAAAATATTAAATAAAACTATTAAAAATGCCAAAACATTATATGAAAGAAACGAAATAAAATTGCAATAACCCTAAACAATTATGGAATATTATCAATAGTAAACTTGGGAAAGGAAAGAGTAAAGCAACGCAAATAGAAAAAAATTTAGACAATCAAAGTAACATAATAACCAACAATCTTGAGATTGCAGACGCTTTCAATGATTTCTTCTGCAGTATTGGACCACAACTTGATAAAAAAATAAAAGCTACACCAGAACCCATTACATCTACTGTGAATAGAAATGAAAAAACCATTTTTTTGTATCCAGTTACGAGCTGTGAAATAACTAGTATAATACAATCATTGAAGGACAAAAGTGGAGGTATAGATAATATCAGTACAAAAACAATCAAGGCAATAGCTACCTGCCTGGTGGAACCGCTAAAACATATTTTCAATCGAGCTATTGAGAGTGAGACATGGTCCACAGCTCTAAAGAAGGCTGAGGTAGTTCCCATATACAAAGCAGGAGGTAAAAATTACATAACTATAGACCAATATCGTTGATCTCGAATATTGCCAAAATTTTTGAAAAACTTATTCATAATAGACTATATAAATTCCTACAAACTTATAAAATATTAGCTGAAAACCAATTTGGATTTATAAAAAATAAAGGAACTAAAGACGCTTTCACTTTATTAACTTCTAAAATATACAATAATCTTGATAAAAGCACATCCACAATAGTTACTTTTCTAGATTTAGCAAAGGCCTTCGACACTGTTAATCATAAAATTTTATTAAATAAGCTAAGTGGATATGGTATTAGAGGGAAGGCATTGGGTCTTCTAAAATGAAGAAAAATACTGTTGTTCTGGCAGAGGCAACTACTGCAAATCAAGTGAAGGAATGTGTATATTGCAATCACCCGAAGTTTTCGAATAGAGTGCATACACATTTTGTCAAGGAAAGCAATATTATTAATAGAAAGAACACACTGACAGTCCCTATTGAGTCTCTTTTTTTGAAATTGATAAAATGGCACTTAAAAACAGTATAACAAGTCTTCCAACTAAACCTCGCAGACGTGACACAAAGTCAGTGAACATAAGAATGACATATGGAGATGTCAATTACTTAGGCAACAACAAAGCAATCCTTTATTTTGATAAAGGATTCCTAGGGAAACAGATGTTTACGAACTCAGTTTATTCGCTGGAAATGCAGCCTAAGCACAAAGACATAATAATTCTGGATGATATAATGTTTACAGTGGATTGTGAATGATCATCTCCAGCTGAACACAAAAAGTTGTACCCTCATTACAGAGTTACCTGCGCGGATGGAATTACTTGCCCAGCTAGACTAACCAGCATCGAAAGAAGACTACATTTTACAATAAAGCATGAATCATGTAAACAGTATCAAATTGCCAGACAGATGCTAATAAGATTTTGGTGATCAAGTGATTTCAAATTGTGATATGAGTGACTGACAGTGCAATATACGTTACATATATAGTAAAATAGATACATTTATATTTATGGACCTATAGACAAATAAGTTAATTAACGGTCGTTATGGAAACAAATAATATATTATATTTTATTAGTATTAAGTTTTTCTTCCTATTCTTTTTCCTTTTTAGTTACTTTCCGAACTGGCGTACAGAAAATTAAAATTTTCTCTGCTGGGTTACTTTGTTACTATTGTATCTTAATTATAAAACATTTTATGTATTGTAGTTAAGTCGGAAATGAATAAATAAAAAATAAAAAAGTTATAACTTTTATGTGTTAATCTTTTTTCATTTTTTAGTTTATTTTGAATATGAGTGTATGAAAAAAGCTGAAGAGTATGTAATGCAAGTGTTGAAGAAAAATAATATATCAAAAACATTCGACGAACTTCGCTTCAGTATTTACCATTTTAATTGTCAACCACTTTCCAAATTGCCACCTACAAGCGCCTCTGTACACTTACACATTTTAAAAGCGTTTTATGCGACTTGCACGCAAGTGCATATATTGCAGCCAAACGCGCGAAAATTAAATCTCGAATGTTTTGGTTATAGTAATGTTGATGGTTTCTTACTTCCAGAAAAAAATCAGTATTAATTACCCGCCAATTGCTGAATTAACACCGAATTGTGTATGCAAAAAGTGCTCCAGAAAAACATGTGGCTGTTTTTCAGAAGGACAGCCATGTATTTCTTATTGTAAATGCCAAGCTAACAATACGTGTCACAATTCATACAGCGCATGATTTTTTATAATCCTATATAAAAAAAGTGATGGGAAAAATGTGTCGACATTTTAAAGCGCATTTGATTGGCTGATGGCCTACAACGTTATTGGTTGGGCTTGAGATAGCGCCCAAATTCAAATATGAAATAAATAAACAAAGTGAGATTATGGTATATTTTTTTTTTTTTTTAAAAAGAAAAATTTTTAAACCTAAATTAAATTAAGTCTAATTAATAAAAGTAGTTAAATAATATAATGTCATCATAGCGCGGTTGAAGTGTAGTAATAAATAAGAAAAATATAATTAAAAGTTAAAAAAACATTTATTTTTATTTATCATTGTAGTTTTGATCGAACCGGCTAGTGTAAGAACGCACAGCGATTCTTGGGACGCGACGCCTCTCGCGCCGCCGCGCGCTACTTTTAAACAATATAAGGCAGCGGCCTTAAATTTTACAGTAAAAAATTTATTAATATATCAAATTGATGCAAAATTTTCCAAAAATCACAGCAATAGTTATGCACAAATAACGGTAATTTTTGTTATAAAATTGTTTATAACAAAAAATCCGACCATCGGATCGCTTGGTAACCCAAGAAAAATCGATTATACGACCCAAAAAACATGAAAAAAACACTAAGTTACCGAGGGAACCTGAATTTGCACACTCAGGTGCCATCAGCTCTCGGACTATAGTTAATAATCCTTTAGAAAAAGCTTGATAAAGATTAGACGGTATGAATCTCGAGAAAAGAGCGACTCAAAGTTAGCGTAATTAATTGAAGAAGGAGACGTGTAGCACGCACGAGTCTCTCCTTTAATGCTTCACTTTGAGGATTTCATTACCCTTCTTGCAGATCTTTTTTAAGTACGATTGGCACCCTCGTCATTGGTCGGTAGAGCAGTACCCACCGCTTGCGGAACTACCGCTGTTGCCGATGCCACGACTGGCGTTGTTACGGTAGTTGTCGCAATAGCAGCAGCTATCGGAACTGGTGCCGGTGTGGCTACGATTGACTCATCAACAGAGCCAGTGGACTCTATGGGCTTTAGTGTCAGCAGAACATCCTGGTTAGATTCTACGATCTTGTTCTCCATTTCGCTGTTGAACAGGAGCGTTGATTGCATGGCATTGTACATAGCTGTTCTAGCGTAACGAGATGCCTTTGTTAGTTTGTAAATGCTGTCAGCCAATGCTAAGATATCTAGAATGTTAAGACATACTTGATAAGAAATTATGTACCATAAACTATTTATTTACAACTAATTAATAAAAATTTATTTTACACTTACCATTATCATCATGAGTAGAAATACAGTGAAGATTTTCTTTCTGTCGCTTGCTAGCATTAGCAATTTCTTGTTTGCGGCGCTCTTGAACGTATTTAATGGTCTCTAACCAATGCTCCATCGCTTTGTGCACTCTCTGGTTCATGACAGCACCCCGAAGATGCTCCATCTTGTTGGATTAAGTGACAAATAAAAAAAGAAATTAATTATTGTAATTTTGTCAATATTTTTTTAACTCTAATAAAATATAAAATGGATCTTTAAAAATCTTTCAATTAAAAATATTGTAAGTTAATTTTTTAAATAAAACTTACTTTTGCAATGAGCGTTATGACGCGAGCATGCTCTCGAAAATGATCGATGATAAGCCTATCGACTCTTGACGGACTACCCTGAAGCCTTGGAATAGGTATGTTATTAGCGCTTGTCACCTTTTTTCCAGGAAAGTGAGCGGCTAATCCAGCTTCGCATTTCTTGCGTTCCTTCTCTAGCTGTTTGAATTGTTCGTATGTCTGCTCGAGTCTTAAAAACAAAATTCTGGATGGGCCAGTTCTTCTAGCTGATGTTCCATTTCTCAAGCCTAGAGTACTTTCGAAAATAGTCATAGGTGGTGGCACGGCTACAGGAATCGACATTACGGTGTGCGCTGGAAAAACTCCGGCAGCGCTTGCGCTCTGCATTAGATTTGCGTTAAATAGAACGTCGGCCGCTGGTGAAAGCGTTGGCATGCCTTTGAGGCGTTGTTGCTGTTGTTGTTGCTGACGCTGTTTTACAAGGCGATTAAAGATGTCGTTGTCTACAACGCCATTGCCACCACCACCACTGGCTAAGTGCTGCTGCTGTTGAGCGAGTGCGTTGTTGGTAGGAAAGTTAATGCCGTTTGCTAATTCGTAAGCAGCTTTCATTTTGTAGGCACTCGAAATATTGTTGGACCTCTTGTGATTGGTCTGGAAGGCAGCCTACAAATAAAAAATATGCTTGTCTTACAAAAATGTAGAAGTGAAATAAAAAAAAAAAAGAGGGCGATATACAATATCGTACCTGAGAATTCTGCTGCTGGAGAGCTTTGAGAGCTTCAGCGTTATTGATGATGAATCGCTGGCAGTCACTGGCGCTCTGGTAGTTAAACTTGAGCTGCTGTTGAAGTTGCTCGGCCTCACGAGCGGCAGCTGTGGTGTCAGCCAAGTTACGTGGATAACCAATCGGCGAGAATACCTGCTTCTCGCGAGACTTGCCGCCATTAGCATTAACTGCCTTGGGATTGTTTGCAAGCATCTTGAGGATGGCGGCATCGATGCGCTGATGATCCGCGATGAGCGGCATGGCACTACCGTCAAACTCATTATTGGAGACGAATTGCTGTTGCTGTTGCTCGACGAGATTAGGATAATGATTGACGAGGCGTTTATACGCCTGCTCAGCAGCCAACGCCGCGGCATCGTCCAGTTTTCGTGCATTCTGCTGCTGTTGCTTTAAATACAGCTGTTCGGTGGATGCCGCAAGGTTGCTGACATTTAGATTGGACGTCTCATGATAATCTTTGTACTAAAAAAAAATAATACTTATAAATGTTCAACTGCAGTCATGATTATCAACTTACAAAACTCAAAATGTATAAACAAACCGATTTATAGAATACATTCTGCGTATTGATTAATCGAGTTTTTAAAGTTTTGCGTTTTCCGCGCGCGACAACTGTCTAACCCAAGCCTAACCTTTACTACTGAATACTTTAAAACTCAATCAGAGCATTACGTACCTCTTCATATTTGTTGCGTTGAAGATTACTAGCGAAGCAGTTCTGCAAGGCAGACTCGGCAGGAGAGAAGTGTTGAAGCGGCGAGTTAGAGAGAAAACCAGAATCGGCACTAAGATCAGTCACAGCGGAGCTAGGACGGTAGCCTTGACCATTGGCAGTCACATTGTAGGAATCGTGAATATTTAGCATTGAATTGCCATGAGAGCTGGGGGGCAGATTACAGTGGAGCTGGTGCTGCTGTTGCTGCAGCTCGTTTAGGGCGGCAACGTTGTCAGCGGGCGAGTCGAGTTGAGCCAAGTTGAGGGCGACATTTAAATTGTAATCTGGGCTGCAGGCTTGCATTTGTTGCGAGTAGTGGCCAAACAGATCCTTAACACAGTCATTATTTAGTAAAGATTCTGACCAATTGGCGGATTGCGGGTTGTAGTTCAAGCCATTAGACGCCGTTGTCAATAGGCCGTTATTTGATAAAGGAACGTATGCGGAACCATAGGATCCATCATTTACGATTTGAGCTGGATATTGTTGCCCTGATCGTTGTTGTATATTATTGTCAGAGGTATGTATAGTTCTGAAACAAAATATTAGTTTTATGAGTTGAAGTGAAATTAAAGATTATAATTATATACAAATTGTCTTGACATATTATTAAAATTGTACCTCTGCAAATTATTGATGTATCCATTAGAATAAGTGTTTCCCTTGTCATGGTTCTGTTGTCCCATACATAAGTTGAGGTTCAATGAATTCAGTCCACTACAGATAGTTTTGTATTCTTGATCATCTTCATTCAGACCCAATGAGCCATTTAGCATACGTGATGGTGCATAAGTAGTGTGCAAACCATTGGCATTAGTGAGATATGCATTCGTGCCTAATTTGATTTTACAGTCTTGTGCTATCGAAGTTCCAATCTGATACTGCTGTGTGTTACCATTGCAACGACTACTAAAGACATCGTTGCTACTCATACAATCATCATCTAACACTTTGGCAACAAGATCATTAACCATAGAATTGTTCAAATCTTGTCCATCATCGTCTTCTAAAATGGTCTGCAGTGATGTAACAATAAAGTAAAGTAAGAGCTTTTGTAATGGTACATGTAATACATTTAGTTGATTAGCAATTTATATAATCAAACATGAATATATGAATTGGAGATATAATTTTTTACTTGTCAAAAAATAAATAATAAAATATTTTTATTAAAATTGTAATGACTATTTAATCAAATTTAAATATTCATTATTCATTAAGCTAGTCATGATGTATGTATATTAGAAAAAATAATTTGTTGACTACTTTGTGTTATACTCAAATGTAAATCTATAAACAGCATATAATTAATAAACTGCTAGTAATCAATATGATAGTGTCTAGAATATTCACCTTACTAATGGATCCTCCACCAAGTAAATTGTAGCTCCATGGACTGTACTCATTGCAACAATGGTCTTTCGCTGCCTCGAACATGCTGATCCCTTTTTCAATCTGCAACATTGAAAACAAGAAGAAAAGCTTGATAAAAGGAAAGCACATGAAACAAATCAATAGGCTGGAATTGATTGTCCTTCGTGGAATCAATAATCATTGCTTGGCATTTGAAAATGTATGAAGAAGAAGCCTAGGGGTCAATTGTCACACTGACAGGTGCATAAAAAATGAACTTCTGCCACCTTCTCGTTTTCTCATTCTCTCTGTCTCTTTTCCTCCGATTCCCTCTCCCTATCTCTTTAAAAGGCAGGACTGGGAGGGCAGCAGCGCGTAAAGCTCGTCGAAAAAGTGGGCGGCCAACAACGACGCAACCGGGTGGCTTAAGGAAAGAGAGCGACCGAGTGAGAGGGAGTGAGAGAACGAGATAGAGAGAGAGAGAGTGAGAGCAAGAGAAAAACGCCCATTGGAATAGGACGATGAGTTTTACGTAGCCGGGTGGTTATAGGCGAGAGAGAGTCCCAATAGTACGGCAGGGGGTCCGCAGCCGCTACTGCCTATCATTTTTCAGCTGTCATCGAGTTCGCACTAAAAATACGGTTGACACAGAGCGCGAAAGAGGAAGAGAGGAGAGAGAGAGAGATAGAGGAAAGGAGAAAGAGGGAGTGAGAGGGATCGCATAGGAGAGGGCAGCGCTGCGCCCGGGGCCAGAGAGAGCTGCTGCTGCTGCTCCTCCTCTCTCCGACAGCAGTACCAGCGGCAAAAGCTCGCCCGGGCGGTCCCCTTTAATGTCTCTCTCTCTCTCTCTCTCTCTCTCTCTCTCTCTCTCTCTCTCTCTTTCGGGCTGTAGAACTGTCAGTGGTTCGGGGCTGGGCTAAAGTGTCAGGGTGGAGCAGGAGAGGAGGGCAGGTGTGGACGGTGAGAGCACCTACGCTGTTTTCCCCGACACTCGCGTAGTTGAGCTCATCGTGGAACCTCCTCGGCTCGCCCTCGACGCACATAACAGCGGGCTGCTCGCTGCGCTGCTACTGCTACACGGCGGCGGCTGCTATTGCTGCTGTTACTACTGCTATGCTGCTGCTGCTGCTGGTCGTTGGTGTTGCTGCTGCTGCGCGACCCGTTTGCTCCACACCTCTCCTCTCTCTCTCGGCCGTGCTGCGCCGCGCCACCCGTCCGTCCGCAATGCACAACGCCACTGCCGCTAGCGCTGGCCTCCTCCTCCTCCGCCTCCTCCGCCTTCCACCTCCTCACTCGCGCTCTCGCTCCTACGCTCTCGCGCTCTTTCTTTCCCTTTTACTCGGGGATCTCTCTTGACTCCTCTTCCGTCTCTTTTCCTCCCGCGCGCGGACTAGCATACGAACACGACGGCGGCGAGGGGGTGGTGGAGGCGGCGGAGGCGCGGCGCGCGCGCACTGCCGTCGTCGCGCTGCGCTCTTTCCAGGCGCTCTCTCGCTCTCACCTAGATTCCTGGGCGCGCCGGACGGAGACGGCGGCAGCGCCGGTGCGCGGGGGAGGACGCCGCCGCGCTCAGCTTCGCGATAGTTTTGCCGAAGACGAAGAGCGCCAGCGGCGGCGGCGACGGCCACGCTCGGTTGAGAACTATATAGGGGAGAGGAGAGGGGGGGGGGTACACACCGGCCCCCGGCGCAGGCTCGCTGGCACTCCCCTCGCGCATATACACGGGGGGGGGGGGGCTAGCCGCGCGATCACCGCGTATATAATAGGCAAAGAGCTTTCTCTCTGCCTGCTACAGCGACCAGCGGCCTCCTTTTTGCCAATATGCCTTCGCGCTGCGGCTTCGGCTCGCGGTTACAAGGGACGCACAGCTTTTTGGGGATGCCCTAGCTATGCCAGCGGCTGAAGTCACCGAAGTCGCGCGCGCGCGCGCGTTGACGACTACGCGCAAAGTTCAGGCTCAGCGGGGGGATATCATTCCTGCGGGCACCGCCTGCTGCCATTACATTACCCCCCCCTCTCTCTTTCTCTCTCTCTCGTCTCTGTACTCTTATGAGCTCCGCTCGTCCGTGACTCCTACGCGCGTGTCGCCCTGCCTACGCTTATTTTCGCTTGCCCTTTTTTTTTTTTGCACGCGCACCTATATACCTCCCTCTCATTATCAACATCTCTTTGGATCCCTTGGCGGCTATTTCATTTTTTTCGTATAAACTCTTTCCCCCGTGACCTCACGGTCGCTTACAATGTTTGTTTTTTTTCGCCGCGTCTACGACCTTAAGCCACGCGTTACTTTTTTTTTTAAATCGCGCTTTCCCCGAAATAGGCCAAAGCATATGAGCCGGATAACGTGATTCTATAGGCCTGCTTATAGGATCGCGTAAATAAACTTTGTTTACGTTGAGAGCGCCGTACTTTTAATTCGATCGTTTCAAAACCATAAATGAAAACTAGCTTTTCGCTGCTGCAAAAAGCTCGCGATATTCGGATATTATTATTATTATTCTTCAATCGTGTGTGTGTGTGTGTGTGTGTGTGTGTGTGTGTGTACAAATCGAGCGTGTTACCATTATAGTATATACGTATTTACCGTGGGCAAGCTCACTAATGCCAATCATTTGTTTGCCCATTCAGTCACTCTCTTCTCTGTTTACCAGCGGTTCGAAGCAGTGCGATCTAGTATATTCGGCCAAGGCAACGTACCTCTAAAGCCGTTACATCTCCCGCAAGCTCGATTAGACGCGCGCAGCTTCCTGTTCCTATACACCTTAAGAGAGAGAGAGAGAGAGAGAGAGAGAGAGAGAGAGAGAGAGAGCGAGAGAGAGGAGTATGGACACGTTTACTGCCAGTCATTTGTCCGGTTAATGTAACACGGGGCCCAGGCTCTTTCTTATATTTGTGCCGGTAGTCCCCGCGTAAATAAGCAACCCGCTACTTCCTCCGCACTACTGTCCCTCCACTGCCCCCTTCCCTCCAAGTCGCCTTTCTCGTTTCGGCTCTCATTAGCACTTAAAAATTCGTAGGGTTTGATAGAGTGGGAGAGAGAAAAAAAGATAAAGGGACTGGTGGTAGCCGTGGTCCTTGGCTGCATATCCGTGCGTGCCGATGCAGGGTCGGGCTGCGGCATCTCCCGGAGGAGCGCGCGCGTCATCCGGCCAAGTGCGAGAGAGAGCGGGGGATGAAAAAAAGAATAAGCTGCCGGGGAGGCAGGAATAAAGAAGACCCGGCTCTGCCTCTCGGCGGCTGGCCGCGCGACACGACGAGCACAGCTCGCTCGCTTTGGGAAAGAAGAGTCGACGAGCCGGTCTCTGTCCCTCCCGGTTCTCCGCGGCCTGAACTACTTTTCTTGTCAGTTGGTACAACGCGCGCCTCGAGACGCCACTTTTGCGTGGCAACCGACGTAATTGCAATTTTATTCTCCTCGCTGCGCTGATTGAAAGTTACAAAGTGCGACTTGCAATCAGACAACTTGAGCGTGTAATCAAATTTTGGGTTGTCCTGACGAGTCTATTTTTGAAGAGGAGTGTTTGTAAGAAATTGAAGGTCGAATAGTAGGAACACTGGGGCTATAGTTTTACTGCGACAACGAAAAACTTATCTTTCTCTCTCTTTCTAAAACGTTAGGGAAGCTCGGCGTCAAGAGACGCGCGCGCCTGGCTCGTTCTTTTCCGCGAAAACTCGACGTGTATCACGAGAGGGAGATGTGGGGCAACGTTTCGCCGGCTGAATTCGAATTAAACTCTCTGGAAACTTTGAATGCTCCGCGATATTAAAATAGTTTTTTCGTCAGTTGTATTGTCGTATTATCTCGAGTTGATAACTCGCATGTTGACACCAGGCAGGTTAATATTGCTGCGGCTTGAGAAATGAGCGTATTTTTAAAACAATTCTATTTGATTAAAAAAAAAAAAAAATAATAATTTGTAAAAGAAAATATATAAAACGAAGTCTGTAACAATTTTAAATAACGCCTGTAGCTAACACTAAAGTTTCTTTCCAAAACAACAACCGTTTCTTACAAAATAAACAAACAAAAAAAAGTTATCCCAAGCATTCGAAAGAAAAAAAAATACCGTTGGAATGCATGTAAACAAAATGACATTTTTTTTCAAGACCAGAAAGACTGGCCAGCCAGCACGGCGACGGCGATTCTCGAGCTCGGGATTTTCGGAAGGCGCCCGCGAGTTGCGGAAGCTCAGGGCGCGTCGAAGCTCGTGGAACTATATAGATACATCAGCTCACGCCATGTTCGCGGACCCGTGTGCGCGTCACCATTTCGCGAAACCTCGAGAGAGAGGCACACACCCCTTCACTCTCCCAGGCTCGCTTTTCTTAGAAATAACGGTTATTCGTGGGTGCGTCTAACTGTTGCACTGGCATTTGTGAACTCCAAACATTTCAATTTCGTATAGATTTTATAAAGACGTAAAAAAAAAAACAAATCTGATTTGGGTAAAAAGCCGTAGTTGCAAAATTGCACGGGAAGAACGAGCTGCGTAAACGAGAAAAATAGAAAACAAAATGCAAGGCGCTGCTTGCCTGTCAATAGTTAATAAACAGACGACGCGTTCACACGAATGTCAAAGTTACTCTGCCGGTCGGCATTACGAAGGCAAACCCAAATAATGGACATGTACACAAAGAATGAACGATTCCTAAAATTCGTCGTATTGTTTTGTAAACACCGGCTGGTAAGCTTGAATGACCAATCAATCAAATAGTACTGAAGACTCACGCGCAAGAAACAGCCGGTGTCCCTCGTCGTAATTTCTCCGGAGGAGGGGAAGCGGGCACAAACAAGTTCGCGAAAAGCCTCCTCCATCGCGCGACTTTCAACTATCACCCAACAAAGCCTCGCGGACTGTCTCGATTATAATTTCCCCTCTTCCCCCCGGTGTAACGAGTAACTACGACGCAAATGTCGAGGGAAGAAAACAAAAACGAAATAGCCGATAGACATCGGCAGCTGCAGCGGGACGAATCGACAAGCAACAGCACAGGCTCTCGCTCAGATCTCTCAAACGTACGAGTTGATAACGCTTACCTCGAGCCTTTGCTGCTTGAGCCTCTGGATGCTCGTGTCGAGCGGCGCCTGCAGGACGACCATTCGAGCGGAAAACGGTGCGCGCCTTGGGCCCGGCGCGTCGACAGCCTTTCACCTCGAAAACACCTCTCTTGTACTCCCTCACTCGGTCGGCCAGTCCTCCTTCTCGAGGACGACGTCTCTGCCCTTGCAACGCTTGTAACCGGTGCTGGATCGTTGGCCAGGAGGTCCCGAGTAGCCGCGCTGACGTGCTGCCCCTCGCGCAGCAGCCGAACGATTGTGCCGCGCAGTCTGCGATCACTGCCGGCCGGCCGGCATATTCCACCCCTCTTCTTCGCCTACCCCCCTCCAAACCATCCGTCCCTCCTGCCGTCCTGCCTGCAATCGGCAGGATCGCTGCGCATTGTGCGCCCTCTTTACTTCGCGATTTTCTGTTTTTATTATATTGTTTTTCTTCTCTTGGCAGCAACGTATTATATCGTGAATTTGTAAGTAACATTTATTGTCTTTTATTTTTGTTCAATATAAGTTTTATTATTGCGATGTTGACGTTTCGAAGATGTTTTAGTTCGAGACTGTTTCCGGTCGTCGTTCGTGAAACGTATTTGAATTAGAAACATTTACGGTGTTTACGTCACCAGGGGGAGAGTGAATGTTTATTACGTTGATTTAACTGCATAAGCGTTGAGATATTTTTTTTTTCAAGGGGTATTGAATTTTAAAAAGTTTTTAAATAACGTATTGAGCATCGTAATTTGATTGTTGTACTCAAATTTTAACCGTTGGAACGTTAATAATTTTTCGTAATTTTGTACGATCGGTGAGTTTATTGTGCAAATATTTGCCATAATTTCTTCAATTCTCTATTTACGAGCTTTATCATAAATGCGTACTAGTTTATGATTGAGGGCGCTACGCGCCCCTAAGGTTTCGATATAGCGCTTACTTCACTTGCTCTCATTCGATATTTTCGATATTTTCGATACATAATAATATCGAGCTGCGGATTTATATTATGGATTCAAATTTATATTATGGATTCAATTCCTACGTCATTTTCACATAGCTCACACAGACGAACAAATTCATTTAATACCGACGTCGCTCGATAATACAGTGCTCTACGCTAGCTCCAGAGCCACCCCCCCTTCCGCTCCACCGCCGCGTTTCCTCTCTGTCGCCTAGCGCCCTCTTTTCTGCCGCCATTAGTCGGACGTGCATCTAGCTCGTTTCCGCCTTCCCTGCCGCAACGGATTTAGGCGGGATCGCCGCCATTTTCACTCACCCTTCAAAGGCACAAGTACACCTCGCAAGCGCCTTTCTCGACTTTAGATTTTCTTCCAAGTTGAAATTATTCGCAATGACGTTGGAAAGTAACAACGGGAGCGACAAAGCGGATAAGGAGATGGAGGATATGGAGCAAGATCGAGAGGATGACAAGGAGGTTACGATCAGAAAGAGGAATGACTGGACGGGCTACTTCGAGAAGCGGGACCACAGCGTTAACCAACTGCATCAGTCCCAGGTAAGAATTTGAATGTTTGGCTTAATTGATTGACCATTTATGTGGTATATATAAGTACCATTATAAGTACATAATATAAGGGAAATCGTCATAGTAAATGCATGACTAACATTAATGCGTGTATTGGCTTGAATCAATGTCATTGAATTCGATTGTGCGATAATTTTAAAATAAATGTAAGAATTCATAATAAAGCAAGAATAATGAGTAATAAAATGTTAGGTTCCACAAATCTGTAAAGATGAACCTTGCCAGTTGGGTGTTGACGAGGCTGGCCGAGGTCCTGTACTTGGTCCAATGGTGTATGGCATTGCATATGCTCCTCTGTCGCAGAAGCAGCTGTTAGTGGATATGGGGTGTGCAGATTCAAAGACTCTTACGGAGGATAAAAGGGATGCCATTTTTGATAAAATCTGTGATAACGCTGATAAAATGGGTTATGCTATAGATGCTATTTCACCAAACTTCATCGCCAACTGCATGTACAGACGCAGTAAGACTTCTTTAAATGAAGTGTCCGTGAACTCTGCTGTTAATTTAATTAAAAAGACTATAGAAGCTGGTGTCTTTGTTACGGAAATTTATGTTGATACTGTAGGAAAGCCAGAAAAGTATCAGGCAAAGTTGGAAGGTATATTTCCTGGTTTAAAGATTACAGTAGCCAAGAAAGCTGATTCTACATATCCTATTGTAAGTGCTGCTAGTATCTGTGCAAAAGTGTCTAGGGATCATGCTCTGAGAGCATGGCAGTTCCGTGAGAATGAAAATGAAACACAATATGGGAGTGGATATCCAAATGATCCAGCAACTAAAACTTGGCTTGCTAACAATGTTGACGAGATATTTGGATTTCCACAGCTTGTTAGATTTAGTTGGTCAACTGCTGAAAAGATTCTTGAATCTAAAGCAGTAACAGTTGAGTGGGAAAATCCAGAGGATGATGCTGCACCCACTGATACAAAAATTTTTAAATATTTTTCTCCTGGCCCTGCTAAAAAGAAAGAAAGCGAAAGAAAGAGGCATGAATTTTTTGCCCATAGGATGCTTTCTAGCACTACAACTTTATAATTTAAAATAATAATAATAAGTTTTATTGTCTTAACTCTAAATTATTTATTTTTATTATAAAAATATTGTTTTTGTAAGTCTTAAATAAAATTATTATTTTTGTTCTTGTAATATGTAAATAAACATAATAAATTAAAAATAAATAGGCAGATTGAATAGTTCTTAGATGAATGAAATTATTTTATTATTTAATAGCAATTATTGAATTTATCACTATTTTATATACATATTTACATGACATTTGTAATAGTGTAAGGGAACTGAAGTAAAAACTACCATACAACATTTTTACTTTTGACACGTGATTTAACAAATATAGGAATGTTGAAATTTGAAATCTTACAAATACATTAATACAGTTTTTATAAATTATTTAATTGCAACGATGCTTCTATCGTTTTTAATTGCATCGACTAGATTAGTGGGTGAAACTTCTTAAACTCTAAATATGTGTGATGGTGCTTTTTTTTAAAAAAAAAAAGGAAGATACACTTTTACATTTAATTAAAAAATTTATGTATTCATATGATAACAGATGACAGTTGTTTAAGTATCAATTATGCGAAAGAATAAAATCTCCTAAAAGTACTGAAAATCTGAGAGAAAATCATTATACCAAACATAAAAGTGTATAATCACGTATGTCTAGATTTTTTCCATTTAGACCGTACATATAGTCATTTAGTGCACTTTTTATGATAAAAATAATGATTTGTAAAATCTAAATGTGTAAAACCTAGACATAAAGTTTAAATGATCTCAAGTGCCTAAACAATTTGCGTAGTTTTAATTAGTTTGTAATATTTGAAAATCAGCATTAGTAACAATCATTATATATTACCCTTCCTTGCGTTAATGTCTTTCACATTGTTTTAGAAATGTTCTCGTAAATTTGTTATACTTCAAAGATGATAAACAATTTTAATATAAGTTGTTGATAAAAATTTGTATGTAGATCAATACATCATATAACTACATTTACACTCCAAATATTCGTTAATAAATATTCTATAAATTTTGTATAAATCCCAAATGAAATGAATGTACTTTGTTGTTTATTGTTTAACACTTATTATGTATTACATAAATCCTATTGACATTTATCCATTGTCATTTACACTTGTCTCTTTGAGCTATTCAACTTTCTCTTTATACATTCACATAAATAACATTTCTTTAGTTTTCTGCCTTAACAGCTACGTTATTGACTCGATAATTTGTTTAATCGTTAAAATCATGTTTTATCATTTTGTCATCGTCAAATTTGATATAATTTCCATTAAAAAACGCATCCATAAATCTTTGTAATCCTCGCTCGGTGGCTAATTCAATCGAGAATCCGCGCAAAGAAGGGTCGCAGTAAAGTCAACAGCCTCAACAACAATTCATACATGAAATTATTCGTTTCGAAGGGCAAAGCATCGCTATTAATGATAACGTAATAATACGATATGAATAATGATCGTAGATATAATAAAATAAAAATGCGTGTACGTGTTTAACTATACGGAATAAACCCCTTTGCTATCGTCTCTTCCCCTCCTCTTCTCGTCTGTTTCTTCCCCTCATCTATAATCTAGATTTTCAAACCTGTTTTCTGTTTTCTCTTAAATCGCATGATAATTCTTGCTTTATCTTAACCCTAGACACGTCTAAAATCTACTGATACTTCAGAAACTTCAAACTTTATTTATTTACTTTACACGACGTTATCCTCGAACTCGCTATTTTATAATCGCGTCTCCCAAACTTCATTGTGACGTTTTACTCTTGGTATAATTGATAAATATTATCTGCAAATGTCTCCAATTTATTAGCCCAATTACTTGTTATAAATCCAAAAGTCAATTCTTGCTCCTTTCGTTCATCTTACTATCTCCATGTCGATATCCCAACACGAGATAAACAAAGTGTATTTTTCGATCGTAAAGTGTTGCCGTTTCAATTTACAAAACTGAGGGTATTAAAAATTGAGTTCATACTTGCATTGAAAATAAAAGAAAAAGTCAACAGCAGCAGTCGCGCAGCAAAAACTCGCTGCGCGTGGGAGACGCGCGAAAATCGGCCCGTTAACAAAGGCCAGCCGGAAATCGATAAATTCAACCGGCTTTGGCTCGGCGTTAATTTACACGCTCGTACATTTTAATAAAACTAGTGTTAAGAAGCTAAGTTATGCGAGTATTAAAATCACTAAATACCTTTCTTTCTCTCTTTCTCGTTCGCGCTCTTTATTTACACAGAAAAAAAACGTTTTTCTCTCTCAAACTCGTGTGTTCCTGAAGTAAAAGCTACGGCGCTCAAGTAAATTTCTACCTCTACAGTCTTAGAAAAATACTCATTTAAACGTGCGCTCTATCGTCCGAAAGAGAAGGGTCAGAGGGTCCCCTTACGTATAAAAAGATCCCCCTCCGCTCGACGATCCGCAATCTCTCGCGCTAAAACCGCATGCCGATTTGAAAGGCTCGCGTTATGAGCGATCGAGCAAACAACAGGCCTGTCCCCGTCCTTGGCGAAAGAACGAAATCGCGAGAGGCGCAAATTAATAAAGCGCGTCGTTGCTGAAATTTCCGAGATTCTTCGGGAGAGAACGACGGCGAAAACTTAATGAATCCTCCGGATCCACGGCGGAGGTTAATTGCGCGTCCGGGGCCGAGAGATCAGCAGCGCAGCATCTCGCGCGATTATGCCGGCGGGCTGGGGCCGAGAATTCTTGAAAATTTTTTCGCCCGGCCCCCACCTCGGCCCGTTGGCTCTAATGAAATTACTCGGACGCGCGCTCTTTACGAGGGCGCAATTGCCGCGCGCGGTGAGGTATGTACGTCCGCGGTCTGCTCTCTATCCTCCCTGAGCGCTTATGCACCTCGCGGTAATAGATGACTGTCCTTTCTCTACGTCTCTTGATTTTCATTGTTATTTTGTTATATATACTTACTGTTCTTTCTTATATACTTGTATCTTTTATTTTTATATTAAAATAACTATATTACATTTATGACGAGTTGATTCTTTGTTATGTTTTTTTTTATATATATATTAATTTGGCTTTGTAGACGCTATATTTTTCTTCCTTTTTTTCTTTTATAGAGGAGGGATTAATACGACGTTGAAAAAGTGGAATTTTTTGCATTGCTCAGAAGTTTAATGCTTTTGGGCAGTGTGTTCGACAGTGTTCGTGACAGTAAAATTGGAACGTTTGAGTCGATAAAAAAAATTGTAAATGATATGTAGTCTTTCGTAAACAGTGTTATATATTTTTTTGGCGGTCAATATAAAAATTGAAAAACGTTTCAAATATATATAGTTCTGTAGTGAATAGCGGCAGTGATTAAAGTCTTTACCAAAAGTTTTCCTCGGTAATACAGATGAAAAATAAGAACACCTCTTGTGGTTCCTTTACTAATAGAAGAGCTTCGATTTCTTAAATAAAAATTCGCGTATTTTTTTGTCTTTAATTTATCACAACCGCGGAATTGCTTGAATATCCAACAAGTTACTTTTGTAGATTTCACTTCGATAAGTGAAATATACAAAAGTAATTAACTAGTCAATCAATGGCAAACTTAAGCGCATAGACGGAATATAGAATAGGAAAAATGTCAATCGGAATTAATCCACTTTTTCAAACGCGTATTAAAATGCAGAGCTTATAATTCGACTCTGCTCGTTATAGACCCGGGCGCGCGCTCGCTCGTCAGCGCAGCTTCTCTTTGCAGCCGCTACTTACTCGCTGTGAATATCAAACGTCACTTGCGCAGTACTCCAAGTTGAAATATTTAATTTTTATTATCATCACCATTGGTTTTTATTTCCTTTGAAACTTATCGTGCCCGTTTTCGATGAAATAAAGAAAAGGAAACAAAGTGGATTCTATTTTTTTCCCTCTCTATTTTTCGGATTAAAATAATCTTAGTACGTATAGGAAAATGCTATGTATATTCCGAAAGAAGGAAACGTTACTTTCTTTTTTTTTCGTCTGTCGGATAGAAATTTCTTTTTAATAAAAAGGCAAATCTCCATTTGATAAAGTAAACGTGTTTCCGGAAGAAGGAATTTTTCTTTTTTTTTCTTTTCCAACCGAATACCTTTCCTCGGTACGAACATCGTAGTGTCTTTGTCTTGAGCACAGAAACTACGCGTATTACCACTGTACATGTCAGCTCGTTTTTCTTTTTCCATCGCCACAAAGCACAGGATTCGCTATTCTCTGTAATATTCTTCGTAATACAAATATCCTTTTAATCCGTTAATATTCTTATCTCCACCTTTAAAATTCAATATTCACATCGAGGTGAGCGGGACAAGCGGGTCTCCCTCCGAAATGTTCTCGCGATACTCTATCACACAGCCTCTCGCACACCGTGACAATAACAGCGCGACACTCGGCAACACACACAGTAACGCCACATATAAAAATATAAATAACGCCGCGTCACTCGTAGCGCACGTCGTCCAAACGTCTTCTCGTGAAAATTCTTCCTCCAATTGGCCGATTGGCCTCTCCCCCGCCGAGCAAACACGCGGAGAGCTCTGGGGCTGGCGAATATCAAGCCCCCTCCCCGCGTAAACACGTTCCAAGTTCTCCAGGCTGCTCGTGCACACCGTCGTAGAAGGTTAAACAAAAAAAAAAAAAAAAAAGGAGGCGGCGCGCTGACAGTGCGCCGGGGGGGGGGCTCTCCCCCGCG
>JAPYYQ010003697.1:0-16081 GCA_030522585.1 Anagyrus pseudococci
TTCTTACCGTGGGTGCCGTGACCCATACATACCCCCCCGGGGTTTTGTTTTTTTTTTATTTCTTTTCATTTTATATTCTCATTTGGTTTTTATTTTTTTCATTTACTTATTTAGCGCAGGACTAGTTTCGCTCATTGCTACGGCCAAGTTAACTCGGTACGGCGACAAAACTTTGTTACAGCAGTCTCGATGAAAATTTTATTTTTCACAGCGAAAGTCACGATTTTTTTCCTAACCGAATATCTCAAGAACGATCATTTCGGGTAATCATCCCTAATCCTTTCCGTTTTATTTTCCCAAACTTTGTCGAGCTCGATCGAAACTTTGCTCTCAACGGCCGAGCGATAACGGGCAACGCGAGACGCAATACGTCGTCGCCGAATTGAAAATAAGATTTTCGTATACACAAACGCAGACGTGCGGGCTGGACGATATGGGGGAGAGTTAGCGCAGGTTTCGGGAGCGGGGCCGGTATCGCGCGCGCACACGCCATATCGATTCCCCATTTGCTTTCACGAGCAGCGCCTGCTACGCCAACGGTTATGGCACTCGCAGCGGGGGGGGGGATGCGCCGGGCTATGGTACAGATGCGATAGAGAGCGAGAGAAATCCGAAACCAAATTGATAGCGAGCTAAGTCGAATCGCGAAACGGAAAGTACCAGTGAGAGAAGACCAGGGGGGCTCTCCTCTGCTCCCTATATCGGTGTTCCAACGAGCGCTGGGCTCGCGCCCGATTTATGGCTCGGCTAACTTTTGCATCGGAAGCACGCTTTGCTGCCTCTCGATCTTCCCCTCCGCGTAATTCTTCCTACGATAGCTCGAGCTTGCGAGATATACATACTCGCAGGCGAATATATTTCTGCTTACTTTTTGCCGATCGCATTTATTACGGCCTCGATAAAAAGTTCGGTATGCGCGGGCTTCCGCATTCATCTCTCTCTAGGAATTAGGACGAAATTCGAACCGTTATGGTTTAAATGTATACACATACAGCTACGTGATTATCGTATTGAGATTTTCATGAAAAAAAAAAAAAAAAAATTCTGAATGTTTTCTTTTAAACGTCTCATTTTTGCGAACAAAAAAATTCTCTAAACGCAAAAAAGAAAAACAAAAAAATCAGAACGGAAAGTAAAGCACCGCAAACGCAAAGCTACCACATACGGAGCTTTAGGCAAACAGCTTTCCTCAACTTCCACGCCACACAGTTCCACAACTTTATCCACGTGCCCACTAATCCTCGGGAAAGTCTCTTTCGTTGAGCGCAACTCTCGCCCATGTCCATTCCGTCAATTTTCTAGAGTACTCGACATCATTTTCTCACCATGTCAATTTCAATAATGAAGCTCTCAAAAGGCCGTTCACTCAGCTCGATAAAGGAAGAAACGTTACAGCTCGACCACAACAGAACTGTCCTATTTAATTATCTTTGCGGAAAACTTTAGTTATCTTTCCCAAAAATAAGTCGTCAATGTACATTCTGGACTTCATGGATAATTATGAAATGGTAACAGGACAAACGTACCTTGGTCGCGTCTCAAAGCCAAAAATACAGGAGGAAATAGCGCAGCGCCTTGTGTCTGCAGCTCATCACGGCGGCCCGCAGACACGCACATGTACGTCTCGGGCCGCTGCTCCAATCAATCACTTTGAATGTAATGGACGCAATGGCCTCTCTCTTTCTCTCGAGTCGGGGTTAACGTATCTTGCGCCCGACGGCGGCGTGCGATGTACGTATACACAAGCCAAGCCCATTTTTGGGCGTAGCGCCCTCACGGAATATTTGACCCTTCGATTTATGTGCTTTGTCTTATTCCCGGGCGTTCCCTTGAAAAGATCGAGCAATCTTCAATGCTAATGGGAATAAAGCGGCAACTGTCCGTTAAATCCCTGCGTTTAAAAGAACGAACATTTCGGGCTTGGCATTTGCATGCCAGGAAGCAAGGCTTTTTTCCGTGTATACATGAATTTGATCGACGTATTCTATTTCGAGAATCGAGCAACAGCAGGCCCGGCATTAAAAATCCTGCTCTGTCTCGCGCGCTTTGATATTCAAAACTGGCAGAGTCGAAGCAACAGACGGACCTTTGTTGGCTTCGAGCTTACGTTATCTCTCGCCGAGAGTGCATTGTGCGTGGCCGGTCAAACAGTTCTTCCGAATAAAGCTCCTCCGCGGCTTTTAACAGCCTCACGCGTCGCGCCGTCGGAGGGACAACGAGAAATGGAATTTTTTTTCTTCAAGCGCGGCCTTCTCGCGAGTTTGGAGAAAAAGAACAGCCGGCTCTCGGGGTGTAAAAATAGGATGCGCCCTCGCTGTGCCCGGAGTATGCGCCGCTGTGCCGAGACTGAAAAATGCGCGGCGCGCATTGTCCGCGTTATATATGTACGCTTTGCCTTTATCGCGCCCACGGATTTATCTTTTTTAGGATATATCCGCGAATACGAGAGCTAGATGGATTACGCTGGCCTTCTTTTTTTTTTTTTTTTTTGTATTGTTGATTGTACAGGGATGACGTTTGATGCGTATGTATGGCGCTTGGAACGACGGATGGGAATGCCCTGTGTAGGTGTGGAAATGCAAAACGCACTCGGGTGTAGCGCTCTGGTATTCGTTGACCAGGATTTGTTGGATAGAGGCAATAGCTCGAATAGTTGGACAGTAATCCAAAGAGGAGTGGGAAGCGTTGCGAGCACAAACGTGCGAGCTTTTTTTTAGGAGTTTAACATTCGAACCATCGATATTTGAACTACGCTCTTTAGGTAAACATTAAAAAAGTTACTTTTAAAATGTATGCACACGTCTCGAATTCGTTTTAAACAAATTTTCATTGGCGTTTCTTTTTATTTTGTATATTTATCAGTCGATATCTCCAGAATGAACGTATAGCAGCATTGCAGTAACTTATATATGTGTAACGTAATTCTTCCCGCTGGCATCGCAAACGAGAGAGAAGGATAGAGGAGTTAAAAAAACAAGAGCCGGATAGAGGCCTACCCGACGCGTAAGAGAGAGAGAGAGAGAGAGAGAGAGAGAGAGAGAGAGAGAGAGCGTCAATTAGAGCGGGGCGCGCTGCGCTTAATTGTGCATTACACATTTTATACGGGATGTGGTACGCGTGCGCGTGTGTGTGTGGCGGGATAAACCGAGCTTCAACGCTGATGTATGTACTGGGTGAGTTGGCTTAATTTATTAAACGCAGCGTTGCAATATAGGGGAGGAGAGAGAGGAACGTTTTTGAAAAGAAGGTTTAATTTTGCACTCAGCCTGGGGTCCGGTTAATTTTCAGGGAATAATTTGAAAATTGCACGTTGAAGGCGCGCGCACGAGAGACAAATGTTTTCTTTGTCAAGCGATCTAGTCACGCGGCTTGCGGTAATAAAGCCTCGTCTTGTGTTTCGATAACACAAAATTGCTCTTGTTCTCGTGCCTCGCGGCATTGGCCTAGAGTGAATGCGAGCTTTCATATACAGTGTAAACCATATTGATTTTTATGACATATTGATTCAATGACGCAATCTTACGCGCGAGGACGGAACGGCGCTTTAATATAGCGCTCGCATGGAAATGTACTGTGCGAAAGTGATACCTCAATGTTGTTGGAAATGTCAAAGAAAATTGGTAATTTCACGGCCAGAAGTTTACATTGTAAGTACCTTTGAATAGTCAAAAACGGCGATCGAATTTATACGCAAACAACGGAGAAAAGAGGAGCAGCCAGCCACCGAGTAAACACAGGAGCTTCCCCTCGAGGAAGGAGGCAAATTGGAAAAGAGAGAAACAACCAGTAGCGAAGAAAACGCTACGGCGATACGCATATCGAGCAGCCGGCCGCATCCTCGCGCTAAGTGTGTGTGTGTGTGTGTGTGTGTGTGTGTGTGTGTGTGTGTGTGTGTATGCGCAAGCCCTCCGCAACGGTGCCTCGGGTGCGGTTAATCGCGGCGCACTTGAAGTGTCACGCTCGATGGGGTCGGGAGACCGAGCTCTCCCCCGTTTCTCTCTCCCAGTGATGACGTCACGCCGGGCTGAAATAAACCGGAGGTTGCCGTCGTCGCTGTAGTATACACTGCTCGCAAAGAAGCTGCCCACCGGCCCCGAGGAGTTTCGACGTTGTCGGAGCGGCAACTCGATTGTTCAGCTGCGGCTGCTGCTACTTTCTACGGTGTTGCTATTACCGGCTTGAGCACGCGTGCACGTGCTATGAGGGGCTACACTTGGAACTCGCTTGCTGGAATGTGACGGACCTTGGGCTTTCCGCGGCGTTAATGCGGTTGCGCGCCGATGTTGTTCCTTCGCGCTTGGCGAATTTACTCGAGAGTACCAGACCGAAAGCACGAGAAAAATAACAATTCGATGAATGCAATTGATCTTATCATTTTATCCCTCTAATAAACCGTTAAGCAATTGTTTGTAACAGGTCCAAATTGACTCTTTCAGTCTCCGAACTAAAGCGAAGGCTTGTAAAAAGAATATCGAGACCTCAGCGGTATTCACGCGTGCGGAAATACTAGTACTTACAGGAGATCAAAGAGAGGTCGGCTCAACGCTTGTACACTATAGAACGCGCAGTGCGCCAGACAGCCCCTACGCACTTTGCCCAAATCAATAGCCAAAGCCGCTAAAAGCCGTGGGCTGCTAAACCAACGAGTTATATTCGCTCGTTTCTTCCGTTCGCTCGGCTGACCAGGCCCGCTGCACCGATATACGCGTACTCGATGTATTTTTCGTTACGCGACGAGTTCTCTCGCGCTACACAAGCGCTTATATTGATTTGGCCTCAGTCGTCAATGAAGTTTATTTGGACTCGCGCGCGGTATCACAGTCACACTTGTCAAATTTCAATTGAACAAGGCGAACGGGCCTCGAACGAATTTAATTGGCACGAGAGTAGGTGACGTAGAGAGTTTTTTTTCAAAGTAAAAATTTATTGTGTATATTATTGTTTAGCTGTAAAACCAGAAATTTTAATATTTCTGAAAAAAGGAGAAAAATAATTATACATAATACTACTCAACAGTACTAAGCTACGTCGAACAATGAACCCGCAAACACGCATGTTGAAGGAAGACTCGTAAGTCACGAAGGATTTTACGCCCGGAGTCCGAGAGCCGTGGACTCGGAAATTTAATTGAAAGAAGCCCGTCTCCGTGCTGCGGGCATCTAGGTATATTAAGCCCGACCAAACTCTCTCTTTCTCGGCTTGATAAACGAGAGAGAGAGAGAGAGAGAGAGAGAGAGAGAGAGAGAGAGAAGAGCAGCATCGTACTGTCGACTATATCGATCCCACGCAAATTACCAGGGCCGCCGTCGCTTCGCTCGACTTGACCCCGAGAACGTTCGAGTGGCCTTCCTTCTTTCACGCCCATGAGGCGACACACTCAAGATATCCCTCAAGCTATTTCGCGATGATAGCGCCTACTGTCCCTCATCCGCCGGCTCTCCCTAGATATTTTCGGCAGATTTTGGCCGCGATCTTTTCCAGGTTAATTGAGCCTGCGCCTCTCTGAGATAACAAACACGTGACTCGCTTCGAATAAGAATTTTTCAAAATCCGAGAGTTTCCTAAGAAAAAATGAGCCTGCATCAGTGTTTTGTTGTTGTTCGCTTCTGTTTAATGGTTCTTGACATAAGCTTATCGAGCAAGTAACTTCAAGTGGTCGTGCTGGTGCTAAAGCGAAATGGTCGGTTTAAACATTTTTTTAATACCAACAAATAGTCGTTGGTAAGGATTCTATCATCGTTGGGTAAACAAGCTTTAACGGAGAAGTAGAGTGAATTGGCGCATGATTCTTGTCTTCGTTTATGGAGCACACTTTTCTTTGGATACACAGTAATAGTTTCATCCGGATACTTCTGGGAAGCTTTATTTTGGAGCGGAGATTGACCCCTAGATCGTTCGCATTTTCCTATAATTAAGATTTGAGATTAGAACTTTTTCTGTGACGCAAACAAGCCTTTATTTTTCTTTCGAGCATTTCATTGTTTACATAATTTCGCTCTTTTCCACTCGCTATAATATATATTTCAGCTAAATTGATTTACGAATTGACGCATATCAGAAGTTTATAATTATAAGTTTATAATTATAGCGTTATATGTGCGTTTGTTGTTGGAAAAATCATCGTTATAAATTTTTCCAAAACAATGAGATTGTTGCTTTTATATTTTAAATTCCGACGGGCTTGACGGACAGAAGCAAATAATTCCCGTGTTTGCTTTATCATGATTGAAACTGACAGGTCCGCTTGGGCGCGATGCAAACTCGATAAAATCGAGGAATATTTCCGTCTCGCACCCGTACAGCTCCCGTAAGGCATGGCAGACATAATTTGAAGAGACGCCAAATATTTGATTTCTCTAACGGATTTCCTTATTCGTCTTAGACGGGCTCGTTCTACGCTTTTCTTTTCTCTCTTTCTTTTTTTTTTTTTTTTAATTCTGCTACGAAAAATCCTGGCACCGGAGACACGTCTCACATAATTCGTTTTATAAATAATATTTCAGGCTCATCCGAATAAATGGAGCGCCTCGTATTTTTAGCTCGCGTCATTTTATAAGTTTTGTTTACCCACTCGCACGGCTGGCCCTGTTTTGTTTTATAATTATTGTATTATTATCAACAACATCAACATTTTCCTCGACTCCTCTACAAAGTACAATCTCGAAAGAATTTATATCATCGTTAGCTCTTTGAGACGGAAAAAATTGCTCTAACCGCAGACACATTTCTTCGCTGTATATAAGTCAGCTTGCGACCACGTGCATAGAGACTCGCTAGAGGCGTAGCTTGTGCCCGGCCACTGGTTTACTCGAGCGTCTCTCATTTCCATGGGCGCGCAAGTCAGCGACGTGCCCTCAAGAACTAGAAGAGCTCGATAAAAGGTGACGTTTGCGCGGCCGCGGGCGGCGTGTCTCTTAAAGCAAACCCGAGCAAAGCGTTGATGGGGCCCTTGCAGAAAAGGGAACGCGCGGAAAAGCACGCCCACCAGCAATTTAGTGCTTGCGAAGAGCTTTGCTTTTACCCCTTTTTCTACGGGTTAGTTTCTCTCTCTCTCTCTCTCTCTCTCTTGGTGTAATTAGAGAGTTAGGGATTAACGTTGCTGGATGATACCTAGGACGATAAGTATAGAAAAAGAATTTCTTTTTTTTTAATGGGGATTTTCATGAATGGTTTAATGGACGGACGAGTAATTTGAATCTCTTTTGTGTCTGGTGCTCTTTGATTTAACCGGAGCTTGGGGAATAATTAAAAGCGAACTGCAAATGTAGTTCTTGTAAGAGTAGCGAAGAAGAAGTGGAATCGATTTATTGGCTAACGCCAAGTGAGCCCTGGCAAATGGAGAATCACCTGGCAACGTCGATTCGATAAAATCGGTCAAGTGCCAGTGCATAGCGGAAAAAGTAATTTTAAGAAATTTTGAAATTCAACCTACATTATACGCCGCACGTCTGCGTAATATATCTACTGCCTCTATGATGCATTGTTCTTGAATTGCCATACAGCGAATGCTACTGTGACCTTTTATTTGTATGTACTTATTGGAGAACAGCTTCAAACTGTGGAATGAAAACTCAAGTATTCAACTTGAGTTTATTTTCTTTTGGATGTTATACTAATGTACGATTCTAATTATGTAACTAATATATTAATTAATAATATAACAAATCACATGTCAAATATCTACAATAGTTATTAATTGAAAGATAATACTAATAACCTCCGCAAGATAGCTAATAATATTTTAACATAATATATACGTTATATTATCCTTATCTTCGTATCGAGCTCAACGCCCAACCTTTTGGCAAATAACAATAAACTTACCGAGTCGAGTAGTATTTTGAAAAAGAAGTTGTCTTGAAACATTTGTTCGGCTGAAAATTTCTCGAGCTTGCCAAAATTTTTCTATAAATTGCGTCACCAAACGAAAGCCATTCGCCGCGACAACACCGTCCACCCTCATACGGTATATAATTGCGCAGGAGTAAAGGCAGAGGGAGATGGAGAACAAAAAAGTAACGAGTCATGCACCAAGAACTTACTCACACGTCGTCGTCGGCGACGGCGTAACAGCGCAAAACGTAATAGCAGCTCGGAAATTGCAGTTCTTCCCATCAACAGCACGTTGCAAATGAACAGCCAAGAGAGAGATAGATAGAGAGAGAGAGAGAGAGAGAGGAGGCAGCAAGCAGAGCTGCAAAGAAGAAAAGCCGGCACATAAAGGAGTGAAGAAAGCCGAACGAGAGCGGCCGAGGAAATTGGCACTAAGCCAGACGGTGCATCCGCGACGAGACAACGGCCATCGCACGTACGCTCCCTTCTCCTCTTTAGCCTCACCCCTTTAGCTCCGGTGTATTCGGGTCGAGCCTCTCTCCTCGATAACCCCAGGGCTGCATCGCTCTCGAGGACTACGCGTATACGGGCGCTGCTCAATAACAATTTGCAGACGTGGCTGCGGCCATTCGAATTCCCCCCTGGTCGCTTGCTCCCCCCCCCCCCCCCGGCACATTGTCAGCACGGATGCTGCGGCGCACGAACTCAAGAGAGAGAGAGAGAGGGAGAGAGAGGAGGGGAAGGGCGAGGGAGAGACGAGATGCACTTCAAAGACGAATGACTTGGCCTGCTACTGCTGCAGCTTTGAATATTTTATTGGGATAAAATGACGCTTTAGAAATATACATAGTAACAATCTGCGGTTAAAACCCCATAAAAACCGACGAATTACCAGTTGATACACAATTTATCCTCCTTTTCAAGCTTCGATTCATTAAACTCGAACGTTCTTTTTTTTCTTTTACAGGTGACTCGCTGCAATGCACGCCCCTCGACCGAGCGTACAAGAGCAAGGTCCTCGGCCATTACCCAGAGTCAGTGCCATGGAACCCTTTCGACGAGCACGCGGTCTGCATGGTGAGTCTGCCTTAGCCTGCAGTTAATATCGATCAGCTGTTGAGCCCGAGCACCCCCCCCCCTCGTGCTCAACCCCCAATGGGCGTCTGATTTCTTCTCTCACTCTCTCTCTCTCTCTCTCTCTCTCTCTCTCTCTCTTTAACTATATGACTCATACGTTTGTTCCTCGCTTCTCTTATACGGTGTCTTTCTCATTCTCTTTTTCACGGTTATCTGCTTACTTTCCTCGGTTTTTTTTCTCGTTTATTTTTCTTTGGGTATGAAAGAAGGGAATTTGTTTAGAGAGGGTGGTACAGGCAGGGGATGGGTTTGGGATGATACTTCGGATGCTTTTTCCTGGTTTACTTTTGAAATCGATGCACACGTGACTGTACAAATTTGTAAATGATGATCTGCCAAACAACTACGTAGCTAATAATTTATTTTTTGAATGATGAATCAATTATCTTTTTTTCTGTGAATCTTATTCATTGACTTTCAAAATATCAATAGCTCAAAAAAACGCCGAAAAATTTATTCAACTAGTTCCGAAAAGCAAGTTCACTTAATCAATTATAATTTTAAAAGCAGTTTGATTACTCAACTCGAAATGATGAAAAACATAAGGTTCCGCTTGATAACCGATGCTAGTAATTCATAGTGTTGATCATAAAAAAGAAAAGTAAGATTAACATCGTGCCGGGCGTTAATGTATGCGTTAAGCCAGAAATTAAGCTAATTCTAACCATCTGATTGATTTGTTTGCTCGACAACAGCTGTGCCTACCGAGCGGATTGCGCTTCCGCACGCAAAAGCACTCGGTCGAGCCGAGTTTCCACTCGTTCGTCCTTACGAAGGAGGACGGCCACAGGACTTACGGCTTCAGTCTGCTCTTCTACGAGGAGTGCCGCAACCGAAAGATCTGCGCGGCCATGCAGACCCTCCAGGCGATGTTTATAACTGAGCTGAGCAGCGGACAAAATGGAACACCTCCCCAGTGAGTTACCCACCAGAGTTTTCTTGCTCGTATCTCTCGACGTTTTTACCTTCTCCTCTATTCGTTTCGTATGCCTCCTTCATTTAGGCCTCGTTTTTACGGATCGACTACTTTTGAATAAAATAATTGTACATCAACATCACACTTTATAAATTATGTGACATGACGAAAAAAAAAACGAACTAATAAAGCATAATGAAAGACCACGCCGAGGACAAGACGCGCACAACACAAGGTCGTTACCGCGGCATTTCAAGCTGGCCGCGAACTCGGCGGCCGCCGCTCTCGCCTACTACGACTCGGCGAAAGACAAGCTCCTGGTGACAAAGTCGATATCGCTGATCTGCCAGCAGCCTTACCTCCACGCGGCGAGGACCTTCCTCACGAACCTCTACAAGTAAGCAATGCCGAGCGGACGACGATTAAAGTCAGCCCGTAACACACGCGTTGCCCTTTCAGATGCGTGCCGAGGCATCCGGGCCCAGGCCTGAGCTTGGAGTCGTACGTCTACAATCTGCTGTACAACGTGCCAACGCCGCAGCCGGGCAAGTCTCTGAAATTCTGCGTGCCAAACGACGAGCCGGCGAAGCAGCCGCTGGAGCTGGTGGTGCATCAGCCGCAGCCGGGGCACGAGCTGCCGCTCCTCGACTACTCGCTCAAAGATCTGTTCGGCTGGATCGGCATCGACTGCGTCATCCAGCTCTTCACCTGCGTCCTCCTCGAGAACCAGGTGCTCATACGCAGCACCGACTTTCACAAGCTCATGGTAGTCGCCGAGTGCGTTACCGCCCTCCTCTTCCCCTACTCCTGGCAGCACGTCTACGTGCCCATACTGCCGGCTAGTCTCTATCACTTTCTCGATGCCCCCGTGCCCTTCATCATGGGCCTTCATGCTCAAAGCGAAACCACTTCTCTCAAGATCGCCGGTGAGGTGAGTCGTTGCAAGCTCTTTGCTCGAATGCCAATCTGAGCTTTTTTTCTGTTTTGTTCTTTTTTCAATTGACTGATCTTTCTTGATTTTCAGGGTAATCTGTGTTATGTAGATATCGATAAGCAAACCAGCCAATTTCCCGAGGAGTTGCCCGTGTTCCCCCATAAAATGCAATTCGTCGAAGAAATTCGAGCTTACTTAAATAAGTACAAAGTTCCGTATCCGGAAAAGTAAGTAGCGTGTTATAAAATAGGCTTATCATTGTACAAATACGTTAATTAAAATGAATTTATATTTTCGTAGGACTGACAATATGTTTGGTAATTATCTGAACGGCGACATCATGACAAGTAGTTTGACCCTGCCCGGCTCAGGTTTTCACTATCCCAAGCGAAAGCACTCTCTGCACGACGTACTCGACTGGGACAGGCCGGACTCCTGTCCACAAACCGACGCGATACAAAGGATTCTCGATGTCGTCAAGCGCACCGGTTAGTTAATCGAAAATTATTCATTTTCCTTTCGATATTCGATTTTGCTTTTAATGATTAACTTCTGCTTGCAGATGTAGACGTCGACGACATAGACGCGATCGATAACCCGCCAAAGAACAAATCGCTCACTCCGCAGGAGGAGTATCAAGAGACGCTAATATTCAACAATGCCATTCGCGAAATTTTCCTCAACCGTTTCGTCCAGCTGTTTTCCAGCTACGAGCACTTTCTCATAATACCTAGTCAGGTATAGCAGCTGGTTAAAATGATTTTTAAAAATTTGTAGAAACAGAATTGTGCATAACGATAGCTCGTATTTCAGGACAAGGAGGAGTGGATAAACAACCGAGACAATATGCATCTGTTCGACAAGGCGACCTTCCTCTCCGAGCAGCCAGCTCACCACTTGCCCTTCCTCTCTCGATTCATCGAGACCCAGATGTTCGCGTCTTTCGTCGACGCTAAAGTCATGGCCATGTGGAACGAGCTCGACTCCAACATCAAGCTGTTCGACAAGCGAATCCGCGAACTCAAGTGAGCAAGCAGCCCGTTATTTTGCTGTAAAGCCGTGAGATGCGGCAAAAACAGCGAGCGAAAGCGGCTAAACAAATCGTTTTATTTGGATACAGAAAACGAGTGGGCGAGGGCATCGTACGCTCGACCCGCTACGAGGTCTGCACGACCATACCCGAGACTCAGGCTATTCTCGAGCAAAGGTTAAACAACGTGGATTTCGAGGTCAACCCGCCGACAGAAGTGATACCTCATCGGGCCGCTTATTTTCGGAGCTTTCCCCTGCTAGACGGGGTTACGTTAAACAAAGAGCCGACCCAGAGGTAAAGTCTGCGCGGATACGCGTCACGTGTGCCGCAAATCGATAACACACACACACGCACGCACGCACGCACATATATATATATATATATATATATATATATATATATATATATATATGTATATACTTACCATACTCGCTTTCTTCCATTCCAAAAAAAACCACTACTAACCGAATAATTTATTTGCTATTTTCGCTGCTGCGCTATGTACAGTACGCTTCGGTAAGAACTTGATCACGATATCTAATTATTGGTGTTCGTGTCTTTGAATATAAATGTCTGTTGCTAAGAGTCGAGCGCTAACGTATATAATATATTTGATTATTTAATCGCAGTAGCAGAAGGGGTCAGACGCAGTGGAAGTACAAAATGAAGGCGCTGGAGTCGAATGGAAAACCGCCGACCGCTCAGGAGACCCAGTCGCCGCGGCCGCAAACTAAACTCTCGGCGGACATGAGTCCGGCACTCATCGCACAAGCCAATTGGACGTTTGTCGAAACGTTACTCAAAGTAATTGCAATATTATTTTACACAGCTGTTTGAATTTATAAATTTGGTTTTAATTGATGATTTTTGGTTTGTTTCTAAAGGATTGCAAAGCCAAAACGAAGCGAATGCTTGTTGAAAAAATGGGCTCTGAAGCGGTTGCCTTAGGTCATGGAGGAGAGTCGTTATCGGACGTTGAGGAGAATACTTTAGTGGCTAGTCTATGTGATCTCATCGAAAGGATCTGGAGTCATGGTTTGCAAAACAAACAAGGAAAAAGTGGACTTTGGTCGCATCTTGTAATGTATCAACAATTGGAGGAGAGCAACGAAAGTGACAAATCGATCGATGCCAATTTTCTATCGCCAGGTATATTCTTAAGATCTTTAAATTCAAAATGCCACTAATCATGCAATAATTAAAAAAAACACTCTTTCTACTTTTCTTTGGAACCTAAATGAAAAAAAAATCTCATTAACAACAGCTTTATATGTTTAATTTAATGATGTATATAAAGAAATAACAAAAATCCAAATGTACAAAGTCAAAATATGTAACTAACAAAACTGCTATAACATTTGGATCGCAGCGCTAGCTTGGTGCGTGCTTCGGAAGCGGCTTGACTGTACGTTGCTTATATCAAATCTTTCAACTAAGTTTTATCAAAAGTTTAAAATACTGCATAACGTAGACGTTTTATGTGTATAACTGTTGTTGATGTAAACTTCAATGTTAAAAGTAAAATGTAGAAATTGACAATTTATTTTAAAAAATTCATATAGTTTTTATATTTTTAAATATTTTTAAACATTTATTTTCAATTGCTTAAAGTTTTTAAGTGTCAAATAAAAATGTTCGTTTTTTTCAAAATTAAAACAATGTAGCAAACATGTTGGCATGTATTGTTCTAGCAATGTGTTTGTAAAGAGCGCAAAAATTTCAAGTCTCGTGCATTATTACATGTGCTGTTATGTGTTATACTCGTTTAGAACATCATACACATTCATCAATGTTGTAGCCTATTTTTTAAAGCCTTTTAATTTTGCACGACCTCTATTTTCATTCTTGTTTTTTTATATATATATATAATTTCACATTTTACGTTGTTTCTGTATTGTAATTAGCTAAGAAACCTTCCAATAAGCTTACTCGGTTGTCGGATCGTTTGGTTGCTTCGTTAAAAGGCAAACACATTTATGAAATAGCTTCTTATTTCAAGGAAAATATCAGCGGTAAGGATTAGTTCCGTTTTAGACAGTAAATTTGCTTGAGAGTTTGATTTTAGTACCGAGAAAGAAAAAACTTTGAAAAAAAATTAAAAAAGAATGAGTTTGAAGCTAACAAAATATTTGTAAAAAAAAACGAAAAATTGCGCTTCTAGATAATCTTTTTTACTGTAGAACTTGAACTGCTTTTTGTAAGGCTAGTTTGAAAACAGTTTATATAAAATTTTAATCAAATTTAAAAGTAATTGAAAAGCGCATTTTTCAAAACTATCGTTTCTAATCTAACGACTAAAACGAATGATGCCTGCAGGGATTCGTAAATGACGTCAACAAAAACCAAAATTAATCAACGACCATTATTAGTGTTCAAAGCATGAAAATCTAATACAACTAACTACGAAATAATTTAAAAAATTACGGTAAAGACGGGAGATAAAGGAACTATACATTTTGTATAAAATGCGGTATTTTTGAACTAACTAAACAATATTGCCTTCGTTATTCAGCTGTGGAAACAAAATAACCGTGAATGAAAGTCTATTTTTATTTGCACCCGTATATATTTTCATACTCACCTCACAAACACCATTCCCATCGAATGCCAATGAAATCTAAAGCATGCATGAATCGCATAAATAAATATAGAATAAATTTTAAAAATTTTCATCGACACTATTAATATACAATAATCACTTCTCCGACTCTGACAATTATAAATAACATTGCTCGAGTGCCTCTCCCGCACGCAAAACCCAACCGCCTCATCTCAAAGCTCGTGTGTGTTTGGTTTACAAAATTCGAAAAAAAAATAAAAAAAGCACGCTATGGTAGAAAAGAAAGCCAAGTACGCAAAAATTGATAATCACTGAAAATGTCTGTGGAACCGCGTGTGCCGACGCAGACCTGTCGAACCTCGCACTGGAGACAGACTCGTCGCCGACGCGAAGCGGTGACCAGCAGCAGCGCCAGCAGAAATCGCCAGCCGGTGGTGCCGGCAGCGGAGAACGCCGCTCGGTCGGCCCGGAACAGCTGCGCCCGCTGCCCGAGTCGCTGCTCTTCGACATCCGCAACGTCCAGGCGATGACCGACATCAAGACGCACATCGGGTACGCGCGCGCCTGGGTCAGGCTCGCCCTCGAGAAGAAGCTGCTCTCCCGGCACCTCAAGACCCTCCTCTCCAATCAAGCTCTTCTCAGGTGCGTATAGCAACTTCATTCAGGTGTGTATACAACAGCTTTGACACACGAGTATAACGGGACTGTACTTTGCAGGAGCCAGTACAAGCGCTCGGCCTTTCTACGCTGCGAGGACGAGAAGGAGCAGTTTCTCTACCACCTGCTCACCCTCAACGCCGTCGACTACTTTTGCTTCACCAACAACTACCCGATGACCAAGCTACCCTACCGCGTCATCATCTTCCCGAGCCGCAAGGCCAGCGCTGCGACGACCTCGGCCAACAGCTGGATCGCCATCTCCGGCACCCTCGGCGAGACGACCCCCGTCACGATACCACGGGGGGCCCTCGAGTTTGTCTTTCACGTGAGTTGCCGAAGCGTCACTTGATGACAATCCGCTAAGACGCTCGTGTGTTCACCGGAGGACTTTTCTCCTCAGAACAAGAACCTGGGCGTGCTGTCGACCCTGCGCATCGGGCACGACAACAGTGGGCCCTCGCCCAAGTGGATGGTCGAGCACGTGGTGGTGAGAAACGAGGTCACCGGGCACACCTTCAAATTCCCCTGCGGCAGATGGCTGGGCAGAGGCATCGACGACGGCTCGACCGAACGCCTACTCGTAGGAGCCCTGGTGCCCAAGAGCATCGACAGCGACGAGCTCGTCGAAACTTGCTCGACCCCACCCAGGTGCAGGTCGCCCAGTATACCTCGGAGCAGGCCGAGTCTCTCGCACAGCGAGCTTCAACAAATGCTTGGTAAGCGAACTAACAAGGAGAGTGTACGAGTTGCGGGTCAGGGATTTTCATGAAATCTGGTATGGTGACTTGTTACCATACCAAATGAAAAACCCTCAAGCGCTAGACCCTAACGCTGCCTTGTTTTTGAGATACGTACCCATAAAGATTGAGAATTTAACATTGTATTTAATTATTAAAACCTTATTATGAAAGTTTACCTTATGCTGCAGAGTCTTGTAACATTACAATTTCATTTAATGATGTATTAGAACATAAGTGCACGCATAAAATGACATGAGCATATGACTAA
>JAPYYQ010003698.1:0-10664 GCA_030522585.1 Anagyrus pseudococci
TGTTAGTACAACAATTACGTAGTTTTTTGTACAGCAATCATACGTGTTTCTTCGTTTGTAAAAATGACATTTTTAGGAGGCACACCTTAAAAACATTAGCTAAGTTGTTAAATTTAGCTGTACTTTATCTTTTAAATAACTAAAAATAAAATACCGTCGAGTCATTTTTTAATTATTAATAATTTGCTATAAATAGACAGTGTAAGTGTTACTATTAAATAAAAATTTCATGAAATTAAATGTTGAAAGATTAAGTAAAATTTTAGTTGTTTATGTTGTAATGATTGTTATGGTTATTATTACTATTATCATTATATTATATTTTCGTTTTATACACTTACACATTCGCACGCGCATGCGAACACACACAATTAGATTTAAGTATTACCAATTATACCAATTATATTTATAAAGATACACTTCATTGAGTGACTGTAAACATAACCACGGATTATGTTGGTTATTGGTCACCTAAAATTCCGCGAATAAGTACTCGGTGATACTTATAGAAAGCTTTTGTGATTTTCTCCAGAGAAAATAAAAAAACAACTTGCTAAAGGAAAAAAAAGTAGTTTTTTTTAATAATTAATAATATTTTTTGCGATTTTTTAAATTATTAATAAAATTATAAAATTATTTTTGAAATATAAAATTATTTACATAAAATGAAAGTTGGCAAAAATAAAAAAGGTTTTGAATATTTTTAAGATTTTTTATGATTTATTTAAAAAAAACGCTCTTTAAAAAAAGAGGAACATTACTTTTTTTGCATTGTAGAGTACATTTAATACGCAAAAAAATTTAGTAGGATGGTGTGCTTTCAAAAAATATTTTTTCATTTCCCGCACATCGAATTGCCGATTTACCGTGGATTTACTCATATGCAAACATGTTATTCGGCACAAATCTGCACCCAGCATATTATGTCGGGCCTGCCCAAAAGTCTTTCACCCCGAATGCTTAACTAAACCCTTCTCCGATTACACAAACTTTAGCTGTTGTATGACGTCAGCTTCGTCCGAGTTCTCACAGTCCAACGAATTGCCATCGCCTGTTGATGTCTCACTGACCTATGTCTCATCGCTACAAACTAGTTACTCGTCTCCACAGGGTTCTACTTCCTTTAGACCCAACAGTTGTCAGTCCTGTGGCTGTTTTCACCTCTACAGGAAAACGTATTCTCTCTCCGCCAGACTATCATCCACCCGATAAAAGAGATCGACAGGCTACCAACATGGCCGCGGGCAGTGGAGATCAGGCACCTGCCTACTTCAAGGCTTTCGCAAAGACTTATTACAATGATATTGCCGAAAATCGCTGCACCCTTAATGCCATTTCAATGGATCTATCCTTGCTTAAGTCATCTCTAGAGGTAGTTAAAACCGAGGTAAGCTCAAATACCTCCAAAATCTCGGCTCTCGAAGAAAAATCTATTGGCACTAATGCACGTCTAGAGGCTTTGGAGGAATCATTAATGCCTTCTTCTGATTTACAGGATGACTTCAACATAGGCATAGCTAGTATCGATCGTTTTATCACTCTTTCTGATTATGACATTGCAGCCGCTGTACTCGCTGCTGTTGGTCTTTCACATTTAAAGTACCAAATAATACTTGTGCATGAATGGAACGTCCGTGCATTGACTGCCTCTGCACCTCAGCCTGACCAGTCTTCAGCAGCAACCTCAGGCACTCAGCCCGGTCACTCGTCTCGTACTCTTCTTGTAAGGCTTGGCAATTCTCCATCACGTGACCTGGTTTTATCTAATGCCTTTCGCTTGTCGGGAAAAAAGAATAAAGCAATTTTTGGACTGGGTGGTGGAGGGAATGTGTTTATTAGACCACTGTGGCCCCAACCAGTTTAGAAGTTGCTCCGTAAGGCAGAACTCGCGTCACGCAATCTACACTATGCACGCCCCATCGTGAGAGACCTAAAAGTGCATATGCGTGTAACCAAAACCTCCCCACTTATTCATATCAAGTCTGAGTCTGATCTTTCAACACTCCTCCCTCATACTACGCCACAATGACTACATCCACATATACACCCACCAGCCGATTCTTCACGCGCGTCTCATTTCACTATAGCCCATATAAATATAAATAGAATACGTACAAATTTCAACTTGCTCTCATCAAAAATGTCTACTTCCACTTATGACATAGTTGGAATTACTGAGACCTTCTTGTCAGAAGTTAAGGACCTCGCAATTCTGCGCGTAAGTGACTATAATTTCTTCAACCTGAATCGCGAGGCCAAACAAGGTGGTGGTGTCGGTATTTATGTTCGAGATCTTTACAAAGTTTGTATACTTGTCCAGTCAGACCCCACTTTCAATAACACGCCGGAGTACATGATTGTGGAGATTACTCGTGATCGTTTAAAGTTACTTTTCTCGGTCGTCTACCGGCGACCGCATGCAACTTAACTAGAGTCTTTTTTCTCAGTCCTGTCCACGGCTCCTGTTCGCAGGTAGTGGTGGCCGGGGACTTCAATGCCCACATGACATCAAACTCATCCGACGTGATCCATCTCCGTAGTCCCCTTGATAGTTACAGTCTCCATC
Organism: Anagyrus pseudococci; assembly: GCA_030522585.1. Taxonomy (NCBI): domain Eukaryota; kingdom Metazoa; phylum Arthropoda; class Insecta; order Hymenoptera; family Encyrtidae; genus Anagyrus; species Anagyrus pseudococci. The sequence goes on from JAPYYQ010003698.1 coordinate 2,567, forward strand.
TTGTTAGATCTGAACCTACACATCATGCAACCCACGGTACCCGTCCATTACACACCTGGCTAGATCGTTTTCTTGTAAATGAAAAATCAATTGTTCACTCCTACTACAAATCCAACTCACCATTTGCAGCAGGCCATGACTGGACCGAGATCATCCTTAAAGCCTACTCCCCAGTACCACCTCCTGTCATATTTGCAGCTCGCTCTCTTTCAAAAATTGACCCAGATAGACTTCATGCCTCTTATGTTCATAACCTCACTCTACTTTCTCCTTTAAATTGCATAAGTACACCACCTGTTGTGCCTACCCATCTGCAGCCATGTTTGACCTCATCTTCATCTGTTCACTTCTCATCTGATTCAGAGTATCATCCTATGTTATTCTCTCAAAACACTTCTCTCATCGCAACCATACCCTCATCTGCACCCGATGATGTCGCATGTTCCTCTGCTGATTGCTTGGCAAACTCCCTCACCCTAGCTATAAACAGGACATATGATGAATTGGCACCTAAGCACCCGGTCACCATCTCCTCTCGCCGGAAGGGCTGGATTGACAACCAGATTCGTGACATGATTGCTTCTTGCGATAGAGCCTATCGCACTGCTTATCAGTCTGGCCTTGTCACAGATCAACATAGGTGTCGATTTCTTCGTGCTATTGTCAGAAATTCGATGGATTCAGCCAAAAACAATTTTTTGGCTGCTAAACTAGCGTCTGCACCCTCGTCAAGAAAGCTTTGGCAGACATTTTACCACATGGGTATAGATGGGTATAGCTTCCTTCCCTCGACCATCAGTCTTTATCAGCTACTCTGTGTGCGAGTTAAATACCTTTTTCGCATCAAATTCGACGCCCCCCAGCCCAGACAGCCTGAAATCAGCACTTGCGCTGCCACTGCCTACAAACCCAGATAAGGTGTTTAGTATACGTAGCATTTCAGAGACTGATATCTTGACCGCCTTGGCTACGTCGCATTCGAAATCTGTCGGACTTGATGGAGTATTGCTGCCTATGATTAAAATGTTTACGCCAACGATTGTCACACAACTTCAATTTCTCTTTAATGAATCCATTAGGACAGCAACTTTTCCCACACCCTGGAAGAATACGCTTCTGCGACCCATTGCAAAGGGTACGAAAATTCAGTCGCTTGCTAATGCTAGGCCTATTGCCTGCCTGCCTGAGATATCGAAGATTTTTGAAAGAGTGATTGACCGCAAGCTGGATAACCACCTTACCAGACACTCGTTCTACGATCCAATGCAATCAGGATTCCGAAAAGGTCACAGCACACAAACTGCTCTCCTGAATGTTATTAAGGATGTTCGCAAGGGTGTCGACAGTCACATGTGTACAGTATTGGTATTGTTTGATTTTTCAAAAGCGTTTGATCTGATTGACCATTCTCTTCTCCTAAAGAGATTGAGAGAGGTCGGCTGTGATGACGGCATGCTGAGATTGCTTTACTCCTACTTTCTCAAACGCGAGCACGCTACAATGAGCGAATCTGGTGGGTGCTCATCATGGGAATCTATTCTGGCTGGTGTTCCACAGGGGAGTGTACTGGGCCCAAGGCTGTTTGCAATCTTCATTCGTGATCTCAGGCAGGTACTTGCGGACGTGAGCTATGTTTTATTCGCTGATGATCTTCAAATTTACTACTCCGCTCCGTATAGTAGGCTGGCTGAAGCGATTGAGCGTATAAACGCTGTTATTGTAAAACTCCTTCGATGGGCTGAAGCTGTGGGCCTCCAGGTGAACCCTTCAAAGATCAAAGCAATGATTCTTGGTAGTTTTACTTTTGTAACACGTCTCCACACGCGGCGCCATTTGTTGCCCAAAATCAATGTCGATGGTCAAGTTGTCCCCTTTGAGGAAAAGCTAAAAACCCTGGGAGTCTGGATAAGCCACGATCTTACCTGGGATGCCCATGTGAAGTATATGTCTGCGCAAGTTTTTCGTACTCTGCGCACTCTGCGCTTTCATCGTCATGCGCTCTCTTTCGAACTTTGCAAGCGTCTAGTTGAAATCATGATCTTTCCGATCTTTGACTACGCAGCACCTGTTTACCATTCAGTGGACGCCGCGCGTGAGAAGAGGCTTCACACTTTGTTAAACGCCTGTGTTAGGTTTGTGTTTGGAAACATTCCTTACATGAGTCACGTTACTCCATGGCGTCTAAAACTGGGTTGGCTGGATACTTTTCGCAGGCGTGAATACTTAATAGCCATCTTCACTTTTAACATTATCACCCATGATAATCCCCGTTTTCTGGTTAAACGTTTCAGTCTCGTTGCTGAGTCAGGACTGCGGTAATCGCCTCGCATCCCCTGCAGTATTTTTAACTATAAACCCTTCAGGACTGAGATGATGAGAAATTCGTTTGTTGTAACTGCTTCCGACTTATTAAATGGCTTGCCTCCAGTTCGCTTCATTATCGAAAACTTGAATGAACTCAAAACATCTACTTTTCAGCTGCTCCTTCAGCGTGACAGAGAGGTCTGGCTTGAGACTGCACAGCGCGATGGTTTTCCCTTATAACCGTGCGGGTTTATTTTTTGATTTTGATTTTGTTTTACATATAAATTGAAATTGTGCATGCTCACATTTACTCACATTTATTGCGTTAATCTCAAACTTTTATTCATTTTTGCGTTAATCTCAAATTTTTATTTACTTTATACTTTGTTAACTATCTTTGTTATTGTTAAAATTAGCCATTATTACCACGACTGGTAACTAAAATGAAATATCATTTTTAATATGCACCAGTCAAACTAAAATATTGTACTTGGCTTTAGCTTTATAAATTAGGTGTAAGTCACACTGTTTCTACTTACAGTTTTTGTTTCGCTTTATCTCAAATTGTTTATTAAATTGTTATTATACTTTCAAATTAATTTGTAACTCTTATGTAAATTTTAAGTGACCAGATGAGGTTAAACCCCTTGGTTTAAATAAATATTATTTATCTATCAATCTATTTCTCTTGGATCGGTGAGTACAGCATCTAGACGCTCTCTCTCTCTATAAGCTCTGTTATCTTTTACCTCGAATTTTTTCTCACGGAACTGATTTGAGTCTCCTATCGTTCTTGAGTCTTCCCTGAACCTTCGGGCAGGCCTCTAAACAATTTTTTTAGATCCCTTGCCTCCTGAAGTGGGAAAGTCCGAAGTCTTCTCATCTGCTGTCAACATAACCTCGCTTTTAGGACCTGCTTCGTGCCTGTCTGGAGAGGAGGTGCGGGGCGTGCGAGACTGAGGATTTTCTCTGGACACCGCTGCTGAATGGGCCATCTTGTTCTCTACTCTCGGTCAGTGTAAAAAAGGTCTTTTTCATCTTCCTGGTTGCCGCCAATTCTGTCGAGATAAGGACAGTGTCGGCTTTATCGACTGAGCAACAGCTCCTCTTCGAGCTTCTGTAGTCTGCGCCAGGTGTTACTAGGTCTTCGCTCCGCCCGCCGCGGCTTTCTGCTCCCGCTGTCTGCTGGAGCTCGCTGCTGCTCATCGCCGCTCGCCGCTGCTTGTTCCTTGCGCAGACTGCTGCTCGGCGCTGATCGTTGCTCTTCGGAGCGGCTTGCAGCTGTACGCTCCGCTTATCTGCCTTTTTGCTTTCTCCCGCTCTTCGTCGTTCTCTGCTTGTGGCTGTACGTCGTGCGTAGCGCTCGGACGAAGCGCACTATCTTTTAACATGCCCAAGCCCAAGCAGAGTAGCTGCTATATCTGCGCACATGCCTTCACAAATACAAAGGTTGGATACACGTGCGCAGCGTGCAACAGCGGGGGAGGAGGAGATACCCATCCGCACGCGATCTAGCTCTGCTGCTACTGCGGCCGCTCTCCGTGCGACCCCGGTCGCGGGCTCTTCTGCTGCCCCATCCTCCGCTGTCTCTGGTGATGCCTTCATCCTTAGCTTCATCATGTCCAAGTTTGAGGGACTGGATGCCAAGCTCTTTAATGAACTCGACGCGATTAAGGCCAGCGTCAGTGTGCTCCTAGCTCTTAGCAAAGTCAAGACGCACGACAAGGCAATTGCTGTACAGGAGGCTCAGCTGGAGGAACTGCTCGAGGGGCAGGCCAGGCTGGAGAAGAGACTGGAGGAGATCGAGGCCGCTGATTCGTCTTCTTCGGGCGCTGCAGATGGCTCTGTATTGCACGAGCTTCATGAGGAGAACAGGCGCATTCGGAGAGAGGTGTGGCACCGCCGTCAGTAGCAAACCTGCCTTCGTTCTGACGTCATAATCAGCGGGCCCTCCTTCGATAAGCGCACGGACCTGCGCCTAATATCTTCAGCCGTGCTCAGGATGCTCTATCCTGCTCTGCAGGATAGTGACATCATCACGGCAAGGCCTCTGGTTCCCAGGACAGCTTCTGTCAGGGGGTCATCTGCGGGCCGCTCCGGTACAGCCGATGAGCCCTCTTCCGAGGCCTCTACTTCTTTTGTCTCTGCTGTTGCTGCTTCGGCTGACTCTGCGACAGCGATGGGACGCATGGTGGTGAGGCTGCTGTCTGCTGCTGTTGCGCAGTAGGTGATCGAGAACAAGGTGGTCAAGGGAAGGCTCACCTTAGGAGAGGTTGACTCCGATTTGCTGCGTGTAGCCAAAGCACCTGATGCTGCGGATCCCAACACCAACATCAATATCAACTACTTTTTATCATCAGAGTGTCACAAGTCGCATTTGAGAGTCCGTAAGGAGGCCAAGGAGCGTGGCTGCTCTGCCCATTGATGATACTATGGACTTTGTACATTTTTTGAAAGAGCTGCAGTGGGCCCTCTGTCTACACCATATGCCCCCTCTGCGACGGTCTCTCTCTCTTGTGGTCTCAGGGTCTGCCTCCTAAATGCCAACTCTCTCAGTGCCCATATTGGGTAACTCTCTCATTTTCTTAGTAACAGGACCCCTTACCGCATCATTGCAGTAACCGAAACGTGGCACAATCGTATTGCCAATTCAGCTGTCTCCCTGGAGGGTTTTGTTCTGCTCAGGAGGGATCGCGAGGCCTTGGGGGGAGGGGTCACGTTATATATACAATCTTTTTTGTTGGCTACTGTCCTCTGTACGTCCTCTGGGGAGTGAAATGGTAGACCTGGCACCCCTGAGTACTTGTTCTGCGAGGTTAAGGCCCGTGGGACGGCGCCCTGCTTCCTGGGCCGGGATTCTGGTAGTCTACGTACAGTATACTCTACAGCGTACTGTACGGTTCACGTCGCGTTAAATCGTAACAGCGTTGCCTAATCAGTCGGTAATCAGGTTGGGAATGTAGCAGATACGCTTAAAATTAGCAACGCTGTTGCGATTTAACGCGACGTAGACCGTACAGTAGGATGAAGAGTATACCGTAGGTAGACTACCAGAATCCCAGCCCTGGCTGTAGTTTATCGTCCTCCTCATGCCCCTTTTGTTTCTGGATCTACTTTCACAAGTGACATTGTACGATTTATGTATAATTATAGTACCAAGATCATACTTGGTGATTTTAACGCAGACCAGTCGTCTAACAGTGATGATGCGGTATTCGTTAGGGGGTTTATGAGTGGCAATTCTCTCCAGCTGCACAGAGAAAAAAATCTTGTCAGATTTACTGCGGACCATGGTTATTTTAACAATGGGGCGACTGTAAACACGTTTTTAGTTGTATTAACTGAGGTCACGGTAGATTCTACCGTGGTGCCACAAGTCATACGTATGTACAGTGCTGCCACTAACTATTGACTCACTGACTTCACACTTGGTCTTGCCATGCCCACGTCGCAGTTTAGGCCCTTCGAGTATAGAGACTTTGGCAGGCTGGATGAGCCTCCACTGTTGTCCTCTCTCTCAATCTCTCTGACTGATTACCCAGCTGATGACTTACTGGATGATAGGGTCTCGTTGCTTTCTTCCTCGCTGAATCGTACAGTTGATGTCGCCGTGCCGTTAAAATCGGTATATAGGGGTTGGAGGAGTCGGTACCCATGGTTCACGCACGAACATGATGCGCTTGTCTATGAGCGGGATAGACTTTATCGCCGCTATCGCAGGACGAGGTTGGAGACCGACCGCGTTAGTTATCATGAAGCCAAGGAATACACTCATCAGTGCCTCGAGACGGCCAAACAAATCTACTATGAGAGAAGGCTTATGCGCACTCGAGACCCAGTCACCCTCTGGCGAGAGCTAAGGCAGCTTGGGGTCTGCCCCTCGCGGGAGAGGACGAGGACTGACTTCACTGTGGGGGAGCTGAACGACCACTTCAGGGGGGTGTCCTTTGATCCTCTGGCTGAGCCTATCGATGTCTTCCTCAGGGAATTAGAGGGTATAAGTTATGAGGAACGGTTTCACTTTAGAGAGGTAAATGATAAGGATATCGTGTTAGCGATTGATCATTTTAGTACACAGGCCAGGGGATCGGACGGCATTCTTCTGTCGGTGGTCAGATCTGCCCTTCCCTTTATAATAGGTATTCTGAGGGATGTGTTCAACACTTCTCTTAGGGAGTCTGCTTTCCCCTCGCAGTGGAAGAGGTCTCTCGTCAATGCTCTAAAAAAGGTTAAGTCCCCGAGCTGCCTCGATGATTTTAGGCCGATTTCCCTCCTCTTTTTCATGTCCAAGGTGCTAGACGTGCTAGTGCATAGGCAGATGTCTGCCTATCTAGAAGATAACAAATTGCTGAACCCCTTACAAGCGGGTTTTCGTAAGGGGCACAGCACCCAAATGGCACTACTCAGACTAACCGAGGACGTGAGGGCTGCGATGAACAGGAAGCAGGTCACACTGCTGCTACTGTTAGAATTTAGCAAGGCATTTGACTGCGTGGACCATGGTAAGCTCTTGAGGAAGTTGGTGGCGTTTTGGTTTTCCAGGGGGGTTATCGGGTGGATAGCGGACTATCTCTCTTTCAGATACCAAGCAGTTCGGCCCCTTCAACAGAGGGGTCCCTCAGGCCTCTGTGCTGGGCCCGTTGTTGTTCGGCTCATTTATAAATGACGTGTCCCTATCCCTCGATGTAAACATCAAGTACATAATCTATGCTGATGATCTTCAGGTCTACGCTTCTTCTGCTCCACTTGCTAATTTTCCTGCCTTATCTCAGTGGATTGGGGAGTGTGCTGACCGGGTTGTGGGGTGGGCCGCGACAAATGGGCTGCGTCTGAATGTGGTCAAGACCAAGGCGATAGTGATGGGCTCTGGTTTCTACCTCAGACTATTGCCCTCTCTTGGGATTGATTACGTTGAGGTGGGTGGAGTGAGGGTTCCCTTCGAGGACTCCGTAAAGAGCCTCGGAGTTGTACTTGACAAGACGCTCAATTGGAAGGAGCATGTGAATTCGATTTTCAAGCGCGCTCACTCCCTCATGACACGCTAAATATCTTCAGACGTAGTACCAACTTCTCTTTACGCGTGCACTTGATACGATCACTGCTTTTCCTGCTTCTGGATTACTGTTCTCTGGTTTGCTGCGACATCTCTCTTGAGCAGGACCTGCGCCTGCAGAGACTCCTCAACTCTGGTATCCGCTACATCTTTGGTATAAGGCGCTCTGAACATGTCTCTCCCTTCAGGAGGCAGCTGGGTTGGCTTACGACGGCTGCACGCCGCAGGTATTTCACCCTCTGTCTTGTGTACTCTCTTCTCCGCACCTCTGTCCCCTCTTATCTCATTTCTCTGCTCTCTCTTAACCAGTCTCTGAGGCCACATAGGGGAGATAGATCGCCCCTTACCATCCCTTCGTGTCGGACGTCGTTCCTGCAGGCCTCGTTTCAGGTAAATGCTTCTTACGAGTGAAACGCTTTCCCTACCACTATAAGGAACTCTCTATCCATCTCCTCCTTTAAGACTTCTCTTTTTCACTTCCTTCTCCCCACAGACTAACCTTGCTTTTCCTCTCACTCTTTCTACTCTCTTGCTCCTCACCTTTTGCTCTCTTCTCTCTTCTTCTCTTCTCTTCCCATCCTTTCGTTTCTCCATTTTAGCGACATCTGCCTAGCGAGGCAGATGCATCCCTTACGAAAAAAAACCTACAGGAATTCCTATAAGACGTCCTATAAGATGCCCTATAGGACATCCTATAGGACGTCCTGCATGAATTTCGACATCCCCCGATGCTATAGGAAA
>JAPYYQ010003699.1:0-10069 GCA_030522585.1 Anagyrus pseudococci
TATATATATATATATATATATATATATATATATATATATACATATATATACACACACACACACCCACACACACACACACATGCCGATCGCATGCCGGCTACCGGGTTTTCTCCCGCTTTCACTCTCCCCCTTCCCCCTGGGGCTGGCTCTGTCTCTCACTCAGACATGCTCTCTCGCCCCGATGCTCTATTTTACTCCGTCTTTCGCCCACTACACGGCCGAGTGAATGCGGGCTGCGCGCGGGAGTTTTCCTGTTTTCCGCCCAGTCGCTGGCCTCTCAAGAGACCTCCTACGCGCCGGCTCTCTCTCTCTCTCTCTCTCTCTCTCTCTCTCTCTCTTTTGCTCTATTTTTCCCTCCCCCGTACGCAGCGATTCCTTCTTCTTTTTCCCTTTGGTCTCTCTCTCTCTCTCTCTTGTTCTCTCGAGCGCTTAACCGATAAGACGAGAGTTGCAGCGCCGACTGCAGCTTGCAGTGAGAGTAGTGTGTCGAGCCAGGTACGTCCGCGGCTGCACAAGTAGCGCGAGTAAGCTGCAGCAGAGATAACGGCGGGGAAGCCGGGCCGCCGCCGACTCGCGGCCGCGAGGAGCTTGCACCTACTTATCAGCAGCGCTACTATACGCGTGCAGGAGGGCCTGAGTGCGCGCGCGCCTCGCTCCGGTATATGCACACTGCGCGTCCTCGTTTTCTTTCGTCGTCTGCGTGTTTGTGTTGAGCCCTGCGCTCGAGCTGCGTCTGGTGTTCTCGAGATCCTCTCTCCGAGGCCGCTGGCCACTGACAACCTGGAAAAGCCAGCCGGCATGAGGGAGCGTCGCGCGACGCGTGCGCCTCTCGCACTTGGCGCCATATTAATCGCGGCTCGTCGGTCCGGCTCGATGTAACAACCTGTTGTCATTTTTACCACGAGTCGTCGTACTTATTCGGTGCCGAGACTGCCGAGGTCTGCTGCGGCAGCCGACTGTGCTGCTCCCCCCGTGAACTGCTGCTGGCGCTGCCCCGGTGTAGCTGACCATCCCGGCGTCGTATCTGGCTCCTTCTCTTTTGCTCTAGTTGTGACTTTAGTGCGGTGCTAGTCGGATCCGTCGTGTGTACGCGCAGAGAGGCTAGGATCTATCGGAGTCTCGAGTCTCGGAGTTTGTGCGCGGGCGCGTGCGCGTATAGTCTTCTTATCATCTCTCTTTCTCTCTCTGGCGCGGGCGTGTGTCGGTCGTACGTCTCTCTGCCTCCGCCCCCCCCCTGTCCTACTATCCTTTCTCGTATCTCCTCGGTCTCGTGCATGTGCACCAGTGCGCGAGTGTGTGCGCGAGACGCGCGACTAGCGTATACACGAGAACGCCGAGTGCGCGGCGTCCGCGGCCTTCCGGTCAGCTCGGACTAGCCGAACTCGCCAAACCGGAGCTCTCGACTTGCCTGCCTTTGAGGTGGTGAAGGATACCAGCAAGACTGCAAAGTCCGAGGATACACGAGAAAGGAGAAAGGAGCGAGCATCGACGACGGCGGAGTCAAGTGCGCGGGCGTCATCAGGAACAGCTGGCCAGCTCTGGCGGAGCAGCGAGGATGAACGGGTGAGTCTGCTCGCGGCCCTAGTCCTACAGCCGTCTCTTGGTTATTTCTCGCGCTAGCCGCGCACGCTCCATTTGCCCCTGGCTCTAATCCCCATACTCGCTGCCTCTTGCTCTCATTGCTGTCTGGTGTTGGTCGCGTGCCGCTGGCCACGAGGCGCATAAATTATCGACGGACTGACGCCACCGGCGACCATGAGGACGCGCGTGTTGCCTCCCCTCCCCGGGCTCCCTTCGCGCACACTCGCCGACTAGACGAGCCAGTCTGTACGTGCGCGAAAAAGCCGCGAGGGGGATATGAACGCCGGCTGACGGAGGAACGAGAGAGAGAGAGAGAGAGGCATAGCCAAGCCAGAGTGTCCCTCTACGAGGGCTGCCACTAGCGTGCCTCCCCCGCACATCGCTCTTCGTGCGTGTGTAAGCGTGTGTGTTGGGCAAAGGTGTGAGCGTTCTGAGGAGAAAGTCCAAGCCGGCTCGCGCGCATAAATACTTAACGCGCCGGCTGCTTGGAAAAATTTTAATCGATTCGCCTAATAGTATTGCCCGCGTGCTATTGCAAACAAACTTGGCCCTAAAATCGGAGCCTTTGTTTTTGTGTTAATTCATTGGTATTGATATGCCGGCTAGATTTAAGGGTGGAAGAGGGCCCTGGCAAGTTAATGATGTCGGAGATTGAGATAAATTGAGTGATAAATTTAGGATAGTGTTTTGTATGTAACACGAAGTGGTCGTTGAACGGGGGAGGGAAATCACTGGTGAAGCTCCGCTGTTATCGAACTAAGGCTGGTTTTGAATTTACAGCAAGTCCGAAGCTTCAGCAGGAGTTGTAGGTATATATTTTATAAATATTTTATGAGCTCATGATGCTAAAAACTACCGGTGACGATACAAACATTTCAAATGGCTTCTCGGCAGAGTATTATATAGTATGCATATTCATGTGCGTTCATTAGCGGCGCAAAATCTAGTTGAAAGCTACTTTCGTATTCGTCGATAAAAATTGCATCTAAGTACCTTATTGCGACAAACTGGCTTCCCTAGCCTGTTTGAAAATTCAATTTAAATTGGGCAAGTTCTATAATGCAAATCTACGCCATCTTATTATTTTTAAACACGCGAAAGTTGAAAAAAAAATTATTTCGAAACTTTAAAGATTTAATTTTAATAAATTAATGTTGGAGAATTTTGCAAGCTTGACTTACAAAAAATTTATCTAGTACGTTTAATTCGGTTACAATTGTTACGCATTATTTATTATCTAATGTTACACAAAAGTTTAACACGTAATTTATACTGACAACTGTTTGGCAAAGCGAACCAACACGGCAATTTTGTTTTACTGCTGGGTCGTAAAAAATAAGATAATGATGCAAATTTTATCTCGTCTTTTTTCTCTCAACTGATATGCGATTTAACAAATGTAAAACATTAAATTTTGAAAAGTGCTACAACAAAAAATATGTGTATTCTTGTGAAATATTTCGACGATTAAATAGTAATATTTCTTAAGTACAGCTCTAGTTTTCAATGTGCTATTTTAATTTAAGTGTAAATCGTTCGAGATGCCAGTCGAATTGCCGCAACACAGAAAACTTGTGCCAATTCCTATTTCTCTCTCTCTCTCTCTCTCTCTCTCTCTCTCTCTCTTTCGTGAGCTAATAATCTAGCGAAACTAAAAAATTTAGTCAAGTGTATACGCGTATGTCCTCGAGTAAGAAAGCGTAATTCGCTTATTTTTCTTTTAATGTACATCCTTTTTCCATTCATGGTTCAACTTTGACAATTTTTGGATTTTCACATGTATGCGACATTATTTACGCTTCTTATTTTTCTCCTCTAGACGAGAAAGATGTAACAGTTTGCAGATAACTCTATTAATATTATTATCATAAGGATGGAAATTAGTTTGTGGAAAAAATTCTCAAGCGATATGTTAAAAGCAAAATTAATTACTCCATTGTTAAAGAAACGTGGAAGGAAGTATGAGGTGTAACGATTGGAGCAAGATATTTTTTAAGCGTTTTTTTTTCTACGGAGAAATTCTTGGTGTTGGATATTTCTCGGCAGGGTACAATGTTTTTGCGCGTAAAAGATTCTGTGACTGCCAGTGAGAAAGATAAAAATAAAGGATTCCGGGGAGTTGCGAGAAAGACAATGCTACGGGAATTGAGTCAAAGAAAATTCTATTTTTAAAGATACAGGCTTGTGTAATTTCAGTGCCCTAATGCTTCACGGACATATTGTTCGTTTGCTTAACACTTTTCGCTTGTCTTTTTTTATTCTTTCTAATATAGTATTCAATCAATTTAGGCAAAACAACACTAGAAACTCCATAAAAATATTGTCTGCTTATAGCTGTTTCCGTCTCTTGAGTTGACACGAGCAAGTTTGCCTTGACATAATATTCGTAATAAACTTATTAAAAAGTGTCTCATAAACTTGAAATTCGAAAGTCTCATAAAACAAGCGCTACTTAGCCCCAAGCTTAGCAATAAACTTTTTTTCACGAACGAAGCAAAAATCTGTCGGAGCGAGCGGTTAAGTAGCCGAGAAAGAGAAGAAAAAAAAAGTATTTCTAAAGAATGAGAGGGTCGAGTTTGGCGTCCATCTATGAGAGAGAGAGAGAGAGAGAGAGAGAGAGAGAGAGAGAGAGCCAGATGGAAGACGGGGCCGTGCTGAGCCGGCCTTAACTACTCGCTCTTCGACCGGCAGGTCACGCGCCGTCAGTTCCGTCGTCTTCGCTACTGCAGCGCTTTCCTCGGCCTTTGCCCCCTGCTCCTCCCTAATTCACCTCCTCAGGTCTTTGGCAGCTTTTGCCAAGGATGTCAATATCCCAGTTTCATTCATTTTTCAGACGTTTAAGCTTTTAAGGCGGTAGTGGCAGCATGTTCAATTGCTCGCACGTACATTTAACTGCAGTATCTATCATTTTTCAATCACTGATATTCTCCGCCTGCCAAATGTTTTGTTTCAAATTAATCGTGTGCTCGGTAAAAGAGTAGGCAACGTTCTACAAGTAAAATTGAAAACGTTCATTACAAGTATTTTGTTATCGATTGAAAAAAATGTTATGAATTATTTTTTCATAGCTTCAAATATTTGTTATGAATTTTAAATTTGTTCGATTGGAAAAAAAAACGAATTTCTAATCGGTCGGTACGCAAGAATAGCAGGGGGCTTTTGACAGGATCGGTAAAAGTCTTTTTTCTTCCGCACAAGTCTACCGAGCTCACGCTCTGTCGCGCTGTTATCAACGCACGGTCATACCAACGCGCCATGTGCTTTTACTACGGCGTTCGCACGATGACGCTAGAAGGTCACATTTCATTTGTTTCACCAATTCCAAGGCTCTTTCTTAATAAACTCTTGGCTTTTTTTCATGAAATAAGTTGACGGGATCAAAGTATTGGATGTTGGTAGCTGTTGGTTAATCTAATGTTTTTCCGTTGGATATAATAAATTTATTTTTATGGATTTTCTTTTAGAAATAGTTTTCCAATAGCTTTTCGCGCTTCTGCGTCTATAAAACTACAACAAACTATTTCAAATAACATATAATTATAATAAAAACGTTTGGTAATGTACAGGTAGGTTGTAAAAAATGAACAGGTAGGCAAATAGGAAGAATCTCGCGCGAGTCTCAAGAGAAATACTCGAGGTTTCCCTATGATATTCCAAGCTGTAGGACATCGTAAGCGAGAGGGGGGGGAGAGAGGGGAGGGCTGTGGGAGGCTATAGTGCTAGTCGGAAGATGCAGAGGGTGTACGATTCGACCCTCGCCGGCACGTTCCGCGGTCTGCCGCAACAGCGTATCTCGCGACTTAATGGCAACCGGTGTGCGCGCTCGGGAGGGAGCTTGAGCTCGGTAATCGCGAGGTATAGCAAGCACGCGTGTGCAGGCCGCAATGCAATTTATTGACCGAGCCGAGTCGTCCTTGTCGCCTGCGCGCCCGCGCCAAGGCCCATTTCGCTCGCGCGAGCGCCGGCCACGCTCCGCTTCCCCGATAACGCAGCCTCGTATTTCTTATATACGGCCTACTATTGATACGTGACGACCAACTAGCGCCGCCGTTGCTGCTGCCGTCGCCGCCGCGTCATTTTCGCTAATCTCATTTGCCTGGGCTATTTTGAAATTCGATCCATTTCGAAACCCGTACTGTAAGGTTTTAAAAATTTGCGGAAGGATATTAATTTACAAGGTTTTTTAATAATAGTTTATCCCATCAACTTTAACGGAGTATGTTCTAATGAAGATTGTTTTATTTTAATATTGATAAAGTTACGTGGAATATTGGAGAGAATGAGTTTTATATTATTTTTACCAAGAAAACGAAACATTGTTGATGTAAGTTCGGTTGGTATCAAACTAGTAATAACTACGTACAAAATCGATATCGATAGAATTCAATTAAGTTAATTATTGAAAAATCTGGAATTTTCGACATGATTGACTTTCAAGATATTAATAAACTAAAATAACTTGGTAATATTAAAAAAACGCTCAACGGTTACCGCGTATTTTCAACATTTGAATAACGATCGATCCTTACTATTAAGCCTCTCTATTCCCCATTCGAATGTTCGCTCTGCGTCGAGGGGGGTGAGCGAGGGAGATAAGGGAAAAAAGCGGGCTTTCATTTAGCTCACCTAATCACCGCAGGGGATCGTTGCGAGCGAAATAAATGCTAGGCGGGCGCATTGTCAGAGGTAGGCAGTGGAAAAAGGAACAGCAGCGCGCTGCAGCAGTCAGTGCATGGTCTTTTGGCGAAAACAAAACGTCCAAAAGTTAAAATAGCTTCTCGTTTCCGGGGCACGAATCCCGTTTATATCAGTAGTGCCTCGACAGCATCGGTGGCAGCTACGACGATACGGCCAAGTGAAAGAAAGAGAGAGAGAGAGAGAGAGAGAGAGAGAGAGAGAGAGAGAGAGAGAGAGGGGCGGGAAAGAGCGGGGTGGGGGGAGGGGGGGGGAAGAAAGACCGTCCGGTGGGATGAGAGGAGGAAGCGGGTTGAAAAGGGAGCGCCGGAAGTGACGAGCGGATCTCCCGTCCATTATAGATTGGCACTCGAAGCTTCCGCGTGGGCTTCGAAAAGATGAGTCTCACGTGTGCGCCACATTGCTGGCCCCGTTCCTTTCCATCCAAGTATTTGCTCTCTCTCTCCCCTCCCTCCGGCAACTCTCCTCTTTCTCTCGTTACTAGAAAAAATGTCCACAGCCCTGGCATTAACTTCTTCTTGACGCGCTCCATCTCCGAAATTATCAGGTGCATGCAAAAACGAGCATCGCTTTGCGAAGAAAAAAGAAGAAGAAAAAGAAGAAGAATAATTGAGAGTGAAAAGGTTAAAACGTGATAGAGACGCGAAGATTATACGAGGGTTAGGAGGAAGGAATAAATAAAAAGCGCGCGAGGGGCCAAATCAATGCAAGCCGCGATTTACGGTGAAAGATAGAGGCTGACATAATCGTGGCTTCGGGCGCCAAAAAGTCCCGAGAGTGCGGATTGAATATGCATAGACGCGACGGCCGTGTCTGCTCGCTCATGCGTATAGGGAGCCGATGGCACTCTCGCGATGCAGGTGCATACGGCTTCTGCCCGGCCAGCCTAGAATTTCGTGCTCATCATTAGAGGCTGTTGGCAGTTGAACTGTTACGTAGCTTTGCCCAACGATGGCTTTATACACTTGTTGCGAGTTATAAGAATTTCATATATTTTCATGGGAGTGAGCTTGAAAGCTCGCAAGTGTAAAAAATAAAATGTCAAATTCCGAAAGCAAATGACATTTCATTGTTGCCAACGCAGGCCCTCTCTGTTCTCGGGGCCAGCGCAACTTTTGTAAGAATAACAATCGGAGCTTTGGTTGGGCAGTAGGAGGGAAGGATGGCAGTGTCACGGCCGCTTATCTCCGGGCGCTCGTTGTACGCGTGGGCTGGGGCTAAATTTGGCATGGAAAGGCCAGCGAATAAGCCGAGAAAGAGAAAGAGAGAGAGAGAGAGAGAGAGAGTTGATGCGAGTCGCGGAGAGGCCTCCGGCCGGCTGTACAGAGCCGCGCGTCTCTGCGCAGCCGGACGTACTGGCCGCGCGCAAGCGTGGCTGGACCCCCGTAGGCTCGTGGGCGCGCGCGCGGCAATTACCCGGGCATTCATGCGCCTCAGCCCCACACGCCCCGCGGCCGAAATCATAATGATGGCCCGCTCGAGAGATTCATACTCGGCTGCAGCCCAAGCCAAGGCAGGACGAGGACGAGGGGCAGGCTAGCGCGCGGGGGGGAAGGGTAGTTTTGCAAAATGTATATTCGCCAGCGATGTGCCTCGACGCCCCCTCGTTGTGTCTCTCTCGCATGCAAGCCTCGCTGCCCGGAGGCGAGTCGGCTGGTGCTGTTGTGCGCTTGGACTTTGATACCACGTCTGCTACCCCACCACCCCCGAGCCCGCGCTCTTGGTAATTCTTGCTACATTCCTACTCCTCCTCTGTCTGTTGTGTGTGTGAGTGTCTCTCTCTCTCTCTCTCTCTCTCTCTCTTTTCTATCTTTCTGCTTTGGCGGGGAAACGATGTTTAATTAATTTTCGAGGACTCGGGCTTTATCAAATTAATATGGAAATTGGCCCGGAGGGATTTTTCGCAATTGGTTGGCGCACGGCTTTTGCTGCTCGCTCGCGGCTCGTTTCGCTTTGACGGCTTTTTTTTAACGGATGCTTGATTTGCGGCTTTTAATGTGTTTACACAAATAGCTCCACAAATATGGATGAAGTTGTAGATGGACAGCGGAAAACGGAAAGAAATTTATAAATTGATTATTTGTTTTTTATTTTTTTTGGCGTTAATTGTCTTCCTGGAAATGTGCATGAAAAAGCGTATCTATACGAGTAAGCCGAATGAAAGGAAATTTATTCAAACAACAAAACGAAATGATTAATCGGAGAAAACTTAATTATTATTTGTATTTAAAGCGATTTTAATAATTTAGTTGACTGCACAAGTGAATAATTAAATTTAAACAATATTTTAAATATTTCATTATAAAAAGCTTAAAATTAATTAAATATTTGTTTCGCGTCTTTCTAAAGTCGAGCTTTTATCTCAAAGGCCATATCGGCACTTTGAAAGCGGCAAATTAATATTGGTAAATAAATTCGAGTAACGTATCGATTTAGCAAGTTATCCCATCGAATTTTTAAAAAGTCAGGTTTTCATGACAAATAAAATATTCTTAAAGCTTATCCGCGCCATAACAAGAGAGCGACGGTCAGAGAGTGAGCAAGAGCGAGAGGCAAAAGTCAAAATAACCATCTAATGGCCAATTAAAGCGAGAATTCACTTCCAATATAACGAGAGGAGTAGAGAGTGGCGAGTGGTGAGCGGGAAGGGGGGGAAGGGTGAGGGAGAGCCGAGGCGCTCGCGCGGAAATCGGCTTCGTCATAAATTTCGAAAATAGCCATCGCCGGAAATCCGTGGGAGCAAAGCCTTAGCCGTGGGAGCACTGTAGTATAGACGCATAAGAGAAAGAGAGAGAGAAGTTTGAAGTTTTTTTTTTATTGACAACTAGAGGCTAGAAGCCTCGTTTAGCCGTGACTGCGTGAACTAGTCACACAAAGATTTACAATATGGATTTATAACAAAATAATCGCTACAGTGTAAAATACAAAGTACATCAGACAGTGAGCGCAGTTTAAAGGTAAACAAGAAGTACAAAAATAAATAAAAGGTGCATGGAAAAAAAAGGTTAAAAAATAAAGACTATTGAAGTAAAACTAAATAACAAACAAAGTAAGCAATTAAAAACGAAAATAACGAGAGAGAGAGAGAGAGAGAGAGAGAGAGAGAGAGAGAGAGAGAGAGAGAGAGTACAATTGTCTCGGCGGTTTAACGACGTCGTCTTGCCGGTAATAGATTGTGGCAGGCTGCCGAGAAGCCGCTCTCTTGGCGATAGTCCCGCGCGCCACGAGGGCCGTTCGTAATCGCGAGATGAATCGCGTCGGCGAGCAAGAGAGCGCGTTTCTTTAACCGATGCGACTCGGCTTGATGGAAACGCGAGCCTTGTTGGCTATTCCCCTCTTGAGACGCGTAACGACGAGCTTGCACTTTGTCTTATTTGAAATTTTTAGACGACCTGTGTGTCGCGCGACGCGTAAATTTTATAAGACTTAAATGGTCGAGGGGTCATTGATGTTCCGTTATTTCGCTTTCTTCGGATGGAGCAAGGACGGTCTTTAAAAGATAGTGAACTTTTTGCTGTGGTTCAATTGGATGGCTCGCGGAATATATTTGAAATGTTGGCGAATTCAACGAGTTTAAATAAATTAAACTGAACGAATAGTTTTTTTATTTGTGTGCCTAAACAATGATCAGTTTGACAGTTGAGTTGAAACTCAACTATTTTCGCTAATAGTCTTTGTGCCGAGAAAATAAAAAGGTACACTGAGAGAAAAATATAGTTGAGGCAACTAAAAGCTGTACTGTTGAATGTCAGCAACCAAAAATACTGTTGGTTTGACAGTACAGCTGTTGACT
>JAPYYQ010003700.1:0-10380 GCA_030522585.1 Anagyrus pseudococci
CGGTTTGCTGGCACCAGCTCGGAGAAGCGTGGCAAGTCTAGCCCCCCGGGTTACCGGGTTTCTGGCGGTTAGCCGCAACATTCTCGGAGAAGCGCGACAGATGCAGCCCTTGCGACTTTGGGTCTTTGCTTTTTGCCGGCACTCTCTCGCTAAAGAGTGGCTGTCGCAGCTTTCCGGATCTCTGGGTGTTTTGTGGTTTGCCGGCATTTCCTCAGAGAAGCGTGGCAAGTCCAGCCCCCCGGGTTACCGGGTTTCTGGCGGTTAGCCGCAATATTCTCGGAGAAGCGCGGCAGATGCAGCCCCCGGGTCTTTGGTTCTTTGCTTTTTGCCGGCACTTTCTCGCTCAAGAGTGGCTGTCACAGCTTTCCGGGTCTCTGGGTGTTTTGCGGTTTGCCGGCATTTCCACAGAGAAGCGTGGCAGGTACAGCTCCCCGGGTTTTTGGGTTTTTTGTGTTTGCTAGTACTTCTCTGGTGTAGAGTGGCCGTCGCAGCTCCCTGAGTCATGGGGTTTTTTGCGGTTTGCCGGATCTTCCTCGAGGAAGAGTGGCAGATTCAGCCACCCAGGTCTTTGGATTTTTGGCGGCTCGCCGCTATTTCCTCAGAGAAGCGTGGCAGATTCAGACCTCCGGGTTTGTGGGTTTTCTGTAGTTATCCGGTACTTTCTTGGGAAAGCGTGGCAGATTCAGCCCCCGGGTTGATGGGTTTTTGCAGTTTACCGCAACTTTTTCGGAGAAGCGTGGCAGATCCTGCCCCCGGGTTTTTTGCGGTTTGCCGGCACTTCCTCGGGGAAGAGTGGTTGTCGCAGCTCCCCGGGTCATGGGGTTTTTGGAGGTTTGCCGGATCTTCCTCGAAGAAGCGTGGCAGATTTAGCCCCCTGGGTTTTTGGGTTTTTGGCGGCTCGCCGCTATTTCCTCAGAGAAGCGTGGCAGATACAGCTCCCTGGGTCTTCGGGTAGTTGCAACTGCCCGCCGGCACATCTTTAGTAAAGCCTGGCCGCTTTAGTTCTCCGAGTCTTTGGGTTGTTGTCTGTTCGCAGGCACATCCTGAAAGAAGCGCGGCCGTCGCAGCCCACCGGGTCATTGGGTTTTGGTCTGCCCGCTTATTTTTTATTGAAAAAGCGTAGCTGCTCAAGCCCCTTGAGAGATTTAGGGTTTGGTTGCCTGCCCGCTTTTGTAGTAAAAAGCGCGGACGTGTAGCTCCCCGGATCATGTGGTATCGGGCCGTCGCTTTCTTTTTTAGAGGATAGCGCGACAGTTCCAGCCCTTTGGGTTATGTGGTGTTTAACTGCCTGCTCGCTTTTCCAAAGGGAAGCGCTGCAGAACCAGCACCCTGGGTTATGTGGTATTCGGTCGCCTGCACCCTTTTTGAAGGAAACGCGCGGCTGCTCTAGCCCCCCCCGGGTCATGTGGGTTTGGACCGCCCGCTCCTTTTTTAAGGAAACGCGCGACTACTCTAGCCCCCCGGGTCATGTGGTATAAGGCTGGCCGCTCGCTTATGCAGAAAAAGCTTGGCAGCTTCAGCCTTCCTGGTCATGAGGTGGTCGGCCACCTGCTTCCTATTTTAAAGAACAACGCGGCAGTTTCAGCCTTCGGGTCCAGGTCTAAGGCTGCTCTACGTATCGTTTGAGCGCCACTATCAGCTGACGCTGGCAATTGTTGCTGGCAGCCCGCGCGCGATCGAGAGAGAGAGAGAGAGAGAGAAAGAGGGATTGTGTAAGCGCAGAAGTGCGCATTTGTTTTGCGAGGAGTGAGCAGGACGGTCGCATCATGTGGCAGGGGTAGAGCAAGCACCCACGTCATTATGCCCCGACTTTTCAGCCGCGCTTTCTCGTATTCAGTTAAGTCACGCCCTTCGGTTTCCGAGAATGGCTAATTTTACATTGATTTCGCCAATGTTCAATAGCGATTATCTTCGGAATTATTGATCGGATTGAAAAAATTTATAGACATAGTTTGTTCGTCTTAAGGTGCTCTATCGAATGGTTTATGTTTCATAAATCATTTTCAGAACACCCTGTATATTGAAAAAGATTAACGCAAAAGCATAGCCCTCCGGGTTATTGGGTTGTAGCTGCGCTTTAGTTATTAAAGAATTTGTTTATTTATTTAAAAAGACAAGTGTTAAAGTATAGTCCCCCGAGTTATTAGGTTGTAGCTGCGCTTTTGTTATTGAAGAATTTGTTTTATTTATTAAAAATGATCAGTGCAAAAGCATAGCCCCCGGGTTATTGGGTTGTAGTTGCGCTTTTGTTTTTAAAG
This sequence comes from Anagyrus pseudococci, assembly GCA_030522585.1. Classification (NCBI taxonomy): domain Eukaryota; kingdom Metazoa; phylum Arthropoda; class Insecta; order Hymenoptera; family Encyrtidae; genus Anagyrus; species Anagyrus pseudococci. The sequence continues at coordinate 2,259 of JAPYYQ010003700.1, forward strand.
AATTTGTTTATTCATTGAAAAAGATCAGTGCAAAAGCATAGCCCCCCGAGTTATTGGGTTATGGCTGCAATTTTGTTATTAACTTATTTGTTTATTGAACGACGAAGCGCCAAAGCCATAGCGTATTGGGCTATTGAGTTGCAGCTGCACTTTTGTTGTTAACTATTTAAATAATAACGTTTCAGCTACTCTTCTTTTGTTATTTGTGGATAGCCAGGGTCGTTAAATTGTTTATTGTAAGACGAAGCGCTAAAGTCATAGCCTTTTGGGTTATTGGGTTGTGGCTGCGCTTGTGTTTTTAGTTATTTACTTTAACTGTAAATATCTGTAATCTGAAGATCACTTTTATACAGCTTAGCCGAATTGGCTGCTTTCTTAGCGCACAGTCGAAATGGCTTGTTTCATAGCGCTTAGCCGAGTTGACTTTTTTTTTAACGCTTAACCAAATTGGCTGCCTTCTAGGCCCAGCCGACGATATATCTACCATTTTCTATAAATATTTTCATGAGAAATAGTTATAAGTTATTATTTTTTAACAATTTTTAATTTATATATATATTTTTTTTTCAGATGGATATCGATGCCTTTGAAAATGTGAAAGTATACAAGAAAGATATTGATAAAATGCTGATCAAATTTTTTGCAGCTTGTAATATTCCGTTCAAAGTAGTTGAGAGTCAATATTTTATTGACTTTGTGAAAGCTGTTCCTGCAGCTAAATTTGCGTATAAACTGCCTTGTCGCAGGACTTTAGCAACTTCATTTGTAGATAACCTTCATGCAGACATCGTGAAAACCAGATTAAGATTGTTGCGTGGAACGCCTAGTGTAATTTTGGTGGATGGATGGAAGAACAAAAGTATTAATAGAAAGTTATTAGTATTTACTCTACACGGAACAAACTTATTTAACCTTTTTCGATACTACAACTGATACAGAAGATGGTGAAACTTTGGCTAAATACATCAATGAAGCTATAGGAATTGCACATGAACAGTATCAAACTGAAGTTTACGCAATAATCAGTGATAATGATAGCAAAATTAAATGTGGTGGAAGATTTGCCGAAACTACAGAAGAAGATCCATTGTGGCAAAATACTTGTTCCAGTCACTCTGGAAATTTATTGTTAAAAAGTATGGTGGATCAATCTTTTGCTACTACTGTTCGTGATGTTATTACTGCTTTTAAACAACCTAAATTTGAAGCAATGATCCTTCGTTATAAAGGGACGAAACTTAAAAATTATCCTGATACGCGCTTTTGTTATTTTAGAGATACATGCGAAAGTATTGAACAAAATTTTCTCCACTTACAACGAATTTGCTCTGAAAAAGAAGAGGAAATTGATGAAGGTGTTGTAACTACTATTAGAGATGAGAATTTCCTAGCAAAGTTAAAAACAACAATTCGTACTTTGACTTCCGTCTGTCAGTTAATCAACAAATGCCAGGATCCTCAGTGCGGTGTTGCTGATGCTGTTGACATGTGGCTTTCTCTCAAGCACTCAGGTGATTGCGATGAGGATCTCTTAAAATCAAGAATAAACAATGCTGTTTGGGATGTTGGGTATGCTGCTTACATGCTTCACCCAAAATACGAAGGGTTATTATTAGACGAACCTACAAGAGAAAAAGCTTTTAAATTTTTCGGAGATCATTGTAACACAGAAACACTCCTCGAAATAGATAATTTTCTTAATGATATACACGGAGATGTTCAAATACTTTTAAATAAATGTAAAGATCCAATTACTTTTTGGAGATTATGCGAGACGTATTATCCTAATTTGTCTGATTTTGCTGTAAAGTTAATGTTAGTTCCAGCTTCTACGGCTCAACTGGAGTCATTATTCTCAAATTGGAGTTACATTCATAATGCCTTCCGCAACAGATTAAATCTAGAAAGATCAGCAAAACTTGTTGATATATATTACACTTTACGCCACAACAAAGTAGAGGCTCTTGCGGATGACTAACGTAATTGTAATAAGCAGCTTTTTGTTTACTCTGTTATTATTAGAAATTTGTTTAAATGATATCATCTGCAGTTCAAAGTATATTCATAACAAGTAGTTTATAATAAAAAAATTTCGTCAACGTAAAATTAAACTAAAACTTATGAATATTATAATGAATGAATGTTAAAAATTGCGAGAAAAAGACAACAATTTAAAGTATGATTATGCTAATGATGTGATAACGATCGTATATATATATATTAAATTTAATTTGAAGATATGTATGTATTTCTTTTTAAATTGCAACATAATATGGGCGAAGCCCATTGGTTATAAAGTCTCCAAAATAAATTGCAACGTAATCTACATTTTTTGCATTTATTTTTTATTAGTAGCCAACCCTTATTTAGAGATTTTTCAGTTATTTAAATAAAGTAATGATTCTTTAGTAAACCTGTATTTTTAAATCTTTTATTGAGTAATAACGAAATGATTAATATTTTTTTCTTATTTTAAATTTTTGCGGCTTGTTACAAACAATTACCTTGGTGGGCGGTTGATGGCCGAGCGGTTAGCGTTGCTAATCATCGCTCCTGAGGGTCGTGGGTTCGATTCTCATCATAATCATCAAAGAATTTTTCATCGGTTTTTTTCTCGTGGTAAAAAACCCACGAATCAATGGTAAAGATATGAGTACCACAAACTTCAAAAATATGATAAATCTAATAATAACCACAAAAATACCACAAATATAAAACTACACCAAGGTTTAATATGGGATACCAGAGTCCCGAAAATGGGACCCAACAGCCAATAAATAAAAAGAAAGAAACAATTGCTCTTTCATTTATTCTACATTTTATTCTACCCTTAAAATTTTGTCTTATTTGAATACGCGGTTGAAAATAGAAAATTTTTATTTTTTTACACTTCTCTTCCCAATTTTTGTACTTTTTTTATTTAAGGGAGCCAGGCATTATTTGAGGAAAAAAGAAAACAATTATTTTTTAAAATGTTTTCGTAGAAAATATATTCAAGAATAAAATGCTGAAACCCATTTTTAAAAACTCAATAAACTTTTTTTCCAATAAAATGTAAACAAAAATATCAACAATTGTAAAATTAAAATATTTTTTAGAAAAAAAGTCTCGTTTGTTTGAAAGAATAATTAAAGGTATATTTTGCACTTTCTTGAATAGTTACATTATCAAAGGGAAATTTTAAACTCTAGAAAGGGTTGTTCAGCTACCAACTTGGTACTGTGATATACGCTGAATTGTAAAGATCAAACACTTGGACAAGATTGAAAAAATAGTTAAGAATGTAAAGATTTCTTACATTTAATTGTAAGCTAAAAGCTTTTATAATCAAACTTTGGTAATCATTTTTATTAGAGTGTTAAATAGTGACTGGCCCTGTTAAGATACTCGCGTTTTCAGCTAACGTAGCAACGTTAACGTTCGCACGCCCATATTAATATGTTGGCTCAAAATCTCGAGTATTTACGTCTGTTTCTTAGCTGGTCGCACAGAAAACTACTTTTACATTCTCAATCGGAGTAAATGCATTGATAATAAGAAAAAAACTGTCAATATTAAAAACTTGCCTACTTATTATAGATCTCATTTACAAGTAAGACTTTTAAATTCACAAATAATGTCATACAAATATAATAAATATGATTAACGCCAAATAAAGTCAAGAATTACTTCAAAATTGCCGTCAAGTACCTTTTTTTTAAAAAGATAATTTTTCTAACATTTCACATCTTTTCTGGCTTTTTTTGTACAAATAATTTAAAATTAGAATTCAGCTAAATCAAAAAGTTTTAAAATTATATCATTTTGCTGAATAAATCTTTATTTTTACATTTAATGAGCAGTGTCAGTAAACGCGTGGGTTCATTTCGTTCGTAACGCGAATTGAATTTGATTAATGAAAAAAAAATAATAACGTCAGTCGCCATAATCATTACAGCTCTCCTCGGCAACATAACGTATCTAAAACCATTTGGCAAATTTACGATATTAAGAAAAAAATTGTGCGAAATTGTTTTCACATTTTAACCTGCTGTTTATGCCATTTTCCTTAATAAAGATGTTTTGCGGCTAAAATTTTGGATGCAATCGAAAGATAATAATTATAAATTACGTATAAAATCAACTTTCTGTTATTCAGTATAATATAAATATTTTTTTTTTGTATTTCCAAAATTGGCACGTCAGATTTTAATAAATTATATAATGGTACGGTAGTCGAAGGCTCGTTTTTCAAACTTGCTTTCGTGGCGCTATGCGCTACTTGATCTGTAAAATTTATTGTACAGAATTGTAGAGATACAGAGAGAAAGAAAAATCGTAAAAAAGGAAAAATCAAAATATGTGGAACGAAAAGGCCAGGATAAAGAGATACAATAGACAGGTAGTATGATTTGCGAAAAAATTTAATTAAAGAACAGTACATAAACTACATGCATTAAAATAAAGTTTTAAAATATATAACTAATACAATTCGACAGTATTTACCAGCAACACGTCAATTTACAAAGAGCTTCTTATCATAAAATACTGTTCGTGTACATTCGTAATACTCACTCTAATTTTATTAAATTTATGAAAAAAATAAATATGTTACAGTTACAAATACTACTATTAGTTCAACATCATAGAAACTAAAATACAGACTTTGAGGATATCACGATTTTGTTTACAAATTTCAATTTGTTTCATTTCGTCGACAGTGCGAGATCGTGCACGGCTCGGTAAATTGCATAATTGCAATGCAAAATCAACGATCATTTGCAAATGACAATTTTCTATAACAACTATTTCCCAGTATTTATTGCAATCATATTCATCAGCGTCAATTGTGGCAAATACATCTTGCTTGTCTTTATACAAACGGAAACCTCTAAGCGCATCAGCAGATATGCTCTTAAATACATATTGGTTCATTTTTTTAACATACTCCTTATCATGAATAAAAGATTGACCTCTAAATTTGTTGTTGAAAAAATTAGCAGCTAATGCTAAAGGACATAAAATTTCTTCCAAGTAAATATTTACTTCGTCATTAAAAATACATCTTAAAAATCTATCTTAATCTTAAAAATTTCTTCTACAGCGAAAGATAACAGAGAAAATTGATCGCTATTGCTCAAGTCTTTTATTAGTTCATAGCAATCTGAAGTTCCCACCTCAAAACAAAAATAATTATCTAGTTTATCAAGTAAATTTACGATAGACGAATACACGAATACAGTTCCGTGATCGGAATCTAGTGTATCACTTATTTCTACACTGCTTTCTAACATCAAAAGTGATATTTCAACTTCGTAGACAGATTTTATCTTATTAATACTTTTAATAGCAAAATTTTGTATTAAATAAACAATGTTTTCATCGTTCGTAAACTTATTAAAATCAACATACAAATGTCGCGTTTTCGATATAATATAACACAAACAATAAATCACATCATCGCATACTTTTGTTACGACCGCCGCCGCATGCGCGGACTCTGCACGGGTGATTGAACATAACTCATCATAAGTAGAATGTAACACCTCGTCATTTAAATCTTCTGCAGACGGTATTGCGTAAGAGGGATCTACAGTAGATAATACTTCGATAAAATGACTTTTTTGAAGGTGGTCATAATCACAATTGTTGAAGAGCATGTATTTTAAAATCATCCTATCTTTATTAGCTTTTTGTTTCGCGTTAAATATTGCAGTCTTAGATTTCTTTAAAATTCCCTAAAATAGAAAACATATTGTAATTAATAAATATATTTAAAAGTGTTGAAAAATTTAAATGAAAAAATAACGATAGTTCAGACAGCAAGTAAACTAAGAGCATTCATATTACTATTAAACAAAACCACATAGGGAAGACCCAGGCAAAACTAAGAGTACAAAAAACTGAGTAAAATATAGACGGCAGAATCTTTGTAAAATACAAATATTTTTTGTGTTAATCCATTTTTTCGTTTTTACTTCATGTTTTTAAGTACAAAAATGATTTATGATTTAATAAATTTTAATTGATGGTTCCCAAGGGTATCTGTTTTGCCTGGCAATTTTTTAACTTATTTTTGTTTTAAAAAGCAAAATAACGAGTTTTAGATTTAGTTTGTAAATTAAAATTACCATTTTACTAATTATTAACAATCCATTAAACCTAATGCATTAAAAACTACATTAGCTTTCATTTTTTAGCTTTAGAATGTATACTTTTCTCTGAAGCAACTCATGTAGATGTCTTTAGATTAGCTAAACGCAGCTGTAATGTTAAAAGCTCTTTTTTCAAGATACATCTATAAAGAACATAAGCTATTTTTAAATAAAAACTAAATTTCTTTATCTATTGTTATTATTCAAACCATAAAATAAAAGCTAAGTTCTTTATTTTGTAAAAAAACTTATGCATAAATTTATGAAACAATAAATTAATAAATAAAATGTAAATGAAATGAGTACGTTGCTGTTTGATGGCAAATAAAATCAGTCATACATTGACTTATTGTAAGAGATAGTACAAATATTTAAAGTCCAATGTTAAAAAAAATGAAACTGCATAAAAGTATAAAACTTGGAAAAAGCCAGTGTACGAGAAGAGAAGTAAAAATTAGTTTAAAAGATTTCAGAAAAGAATTTCATGGCTTATTTTGCTTTTTTAGCATTCATTTCAGTGAAAAAGTATTTATTGAAATATTGACAACCAGCAAAGATTTAGAAAAATTGAATAATCATAAAAAAATAAAAGTCAACATTCATAGTAATACACTAATTTATTACTTCAAGGTAATTTATAATTCAGTTTTAACTATCATACAGAATTTGTACTCACTAGAGGTGGAGTCCTCGACACACTCTTTGAAGAAGTCAGTGCCTGTTGAAGGGGTGCGGTTGCAGAATTACTTGCTGATGTAAATGAATCTTCTGATAAATTTGCATTATTTGATGCATTACAAGGAGCATTTTCAGCATCGCTTGCTTTATTTTTGGTACAAGATTTTCTATAAATTTAAAAATATTTCTTAGCGTTATTCAAAATCTTATACTCAAAAACAATAACAATTTAACCAACCTGTGTGTTCTCAATCCTTCAGCACTGTGTTTGACTAATCTGCGATTACAGGCATTACAAATAGCAGCCTTGATGCAACCTTTATCATCTCTTTCTTGAGTGAATCCATGCCACTCACCGTGAATGCCTTTTCCCATTTTCCCTAACTAAAAGATAAAATAAATACTTAATTACATTCTGTAAATTGTAAAAAAAATTTGCATTTTCATGAAAGTGCAGACCAACTTTTAGAATTTATTGTTGAAAAAAAAATAAATGAAAGAAAATTAAAAGAATAAAAGCAACAATCTATTTCAATGATATAACTTAGTGTATAATGAAGAAAAATGTATCAATTGAAGTCTTTACTTTATTTCACAACACATCAAATCTAGTTAATTTTCCAACTATCACTTGCAGCATCAAAAAACTATTTAAACTAAATGTTGATTTTACTTTTAAATTAGCAACTTCATTGAATTAATGTTTATTTGTGACACTAACCTGCTACCAAACTGCTGAAATACCTGATAATAATCACTTTTAATCCACTACAATTCTAAACTGAATGCTTGTTCAAATGTAAACATTGAGTTTCCTTTTTTTGTAGGTTAGAACGCTGCATGAAAAAATTGACAACTTTTAATTAAGACTAAATTGACAAATAACTACGCATTTGGCACTAAAACAGCTTAAAAACTCGTTATCAATTGATAAAAATGTATTTCACAATTATCTGCGTTCAAAAAGTCCGTTAACGAAATTTCAGTTCAGCCATAGTTCAGCCATAGACTTAACAGACTTATTAGACGTCGGATACGGCGAGTCTAATAGACGTCAAGTCGTTTTCCCATCCCTGATCCCGGCTTGGAACCCATACCACTGTGCTCTACCTTACCGGCATCGAAGATTTTATTGAAGTAAAACTTCTTTGGGCGCACTAGGCACTTTTGGATGGGAGTAACTCCGTGAGAGCTCAAATCCGACATGCAAAGGAAGTGCGTTACGGAAGTGCGTCACGGAGTTAACTTCCGGAAATGTTCCGACAAATGCCGGACCCAACTTTCCCACCAAAAGTCCTCTTACTTTCTAA
>JAPYYQ010003701.1:0-10060 GCA_030522585.1 Anagyrus pseudococci
CCCTGCTGAAAATAATGATGTGGTTTTGTTACATAATTAAGTTGGGTACTCATCACGTAACTTTATCATGTGTCGGTTTTACATGAAATCATGTATCGATTGTAGACGATTTGTTAGGTGGTAGTTACGTAATGAAAGAGATAATATATGATTGGTCATCATAAATTCATTAGTAAATTTACATTTATATTTATTTAAATAAATAATTAGAATTTTTTAATGAACTGTTCCGTTGCAGGATATGAATATACCATTATGCATTATATGATTTTGTAGTTCCATAAGTAGACAATTTTATCACGTAAATTTGTTATGTATTATCGTATGTAAATTTATATAATTTTTAAGGTGAAGAAGTATAAATTCATAATGAAGAAAAATAAATATCAATCAACATTTAATATCACAGTAATAAAAATGAAATCTAGTATTTATTTAAAGGTTAATTAATCAATAAATCAGACATCATAGTATTAACAAGTAACTTTATCATTTATTGTAAATTTTGTTACATGACTTTATAATGTATTTATGTTCAGTATTTTTAATATGCCATTTTGGTAGGTAGATATGTTGCATATCTATTTTTCATATGAACTCAGATACTGTAATTTTACAAAGTTATTATATAACTTATCGATAAAATCATAAAACAATTTATGATTAATATTTAAGTCTTTTTATCCGCTAGATAGTACATTACCATAAAACTAATTATAAAAATTATTCAAAAAATAATCTTGATGATCCTTTAAATAATATGTCTTTAAAACAAAATTTTTTTGAGCTGATAAATATACAAAGCAGAAATAAAATAAGTTGGATAATTTAATTGTCTTGTATGTACGCTCCTTTTATTATGCAATGTATATTAAATATTGACATATATTTACGATAAACAAGTACATGCAAGTTTATTCAAATAGTTTATTAATATAAATTCCATAATTTTAACAATTATTGACTATATTTATTGTTATACGTGTGGTGTAGTTTTTAGATAGATAGAATAGATATCTCAGAGATAATAATAACTGTATAATAACCAAAGTGAACCCGTGCGTTTTATATGAATGAGACGAAAATAAAGTACGAAGCTACGTTTTTTATAAATGAGTTATTAAAATTTGAAACAGTTTAGGAGTGCCAGCCTGTTCGAAAACTTATAAGCTCCGTTTTGTCTTTATAAGGAAGAGTTAACGAAGCCGTTTTATTAGCTGAAACAAACTTAAAAGATATGAGTAAAATAGAAACAATATATAATAATACATTATTTATTGATTTGTAAATTTACCATTTTTTCAGATTACTGCTAAACAATTTTCTGATTAAAAACAATATAGAATAGTATACAATGTTTTTCCATAGTATTTTCCGCATAGTAACCATTAGAGTACAATTACAGCAATGAACGATGTACTTATTGTTGGTATAATATTAATATAAATATTGATAAACAGTTTTTGTTATCATGTAAAATACCATGCAGAATGTAACTATTGCAAATGTTATACCAAAACTATAACGCAAAACATTTGTAGGTCAGTACTGTAATTAATGACAGTTCCTTATGAATTATATGATTTATTTACAATTTATGTTAATTACATTTAGATCAAAATCAATCTCGAGTAGCTTATGACAAAATAAGTCATCATGAATATAATAACATAAATAAAGAAGTACATGGTTGGTAATGTTGAGATAATTATGTGAAAAGTTCAGTTACTGAAAGTATTTTAATTAAATGTATTCAAAAAATTGGTTATAAGTGTTACATTAGATAATAACTGTTAATTTGTGATGAGAATGTATTACGTAGACAGAGATTCATACCTAAACTTAAAGAAAAAAGAGCAATCTGAAATGCAGTAATGTAGGAAAATGAAGAAAGGAAAATAAAAACAAACGAGAAAAAGACGAAAACAGAGGCAAAAAAAGAATCAGAGATAAACACCAGAATGACCAGAAAAAAATAATATGTACTTAATAACAAAAGAAGAAATATGAAAAATATAGTCCAATGTTCAAAGAAGAATAATGAAATATTTATAAGGTCAAACAGAGTCAGTCACAAGGGCGGAATCAGGGGCAAATCATAAATAAATATAAGCCTTTTAAAAATATCATACAATAAGTACTTGATAATTACATTTCCACTGCACGATTATCACATGATATGTACATGCTATAACAATTATATATTAATCACTACATAATTATGTAATTCTTATGAAATTATGATGTAATTTTCAGGCGTTTTTTTTTCTTAATGGTGAATTTAGTACACTGAAAAAATAGTGAAGCTGGAATAGCTTGGTAGTACCGCCGTTTTTGCTAGACTGATCCATGCAAGAGCATTCAAGCCAGAATAGCTGTAGTACATAAGCAAATTTTGCTTGGCAGCCCTAAGCAAACGTGTTCTGTCACTAAACAGCCCTACCTAACCTGACATACCATACATAACTATATAGATCTCTCCCAAGTAAGTGACCGAGCTCGTCTGCTGTGGGCCGACAAGCAAAATTTGCTTAAGTACTACAGCTATCCTGGCTTGAATGCTCTTGCATGGGTCTCTCAAGCAGAAACGGCGGCACTACCAAGCTATTGAAGCTTCACTATTTTTTCAGTGTACTAAATTCACCATTAAGAAAAAAAAACGCATGAAAATTACATCATAATTTCATAATAATTACATAATTATGTAGTGATTAATATATAATTGTTATAGCATGTACATATCATGTGATAATCATGCGGTAGAAGTGTAATTATCCAGTGCTTATTGTAAGATAGTTTTAAAAGGCTTATATTTATTTCTGATTTGCCCCTGATTTCGCACTTGTGACTGACTATGACATTTTAAATATTTCATTATTTTTCTTGGAACATTGGACTATTTTTTTCATATTTCTTCCTTTGTTATTAAGTACATATGTTTGTATAATAGTTTCTTGAATTTTTTAGCAGTATATTGTACGATTCTGTTTTCATAATACATATTCAGTTTTTCATTGATCGCCAACAGTATTCCAAACTTATGTACAATTTAAATATCTAATAAGGAATCAACATTATAATTAATAATATAATAAATTAGGAACAACGTATATGTATTTAGAAGTCAGTGTTTCTATTAAAACACATACTTTTTCTATTTGATCTGTTTTTATGCTAATCATTTCTTTAGTTTGACCTGTCACTTCATTTATCCATAAAGTTTGATCCCGAAATATATGTTGTGTGTTTAGGATATGGCAGAGAACTAATTCTTTATTTCTTGAATTATCTACAATAAATAATTTTATATTGATAAATTCCTTTTCTTTAGTATACGCATAGGAATTACAAGATCGAATTCTTCTTGAAGATGTTGTATACAAACAGTGATCCTTGACTATTTTGTTGAATACAACACTATTTTCTGAAAGATCTAACTTTTCGATCCATTTTTTATTAAGAGGACGGTCTTTTCCAAAATATCGTATTCCGTTTAGTTTTAGAGTCTTTTTTACTTGTTTCTTGTCAAGATAATTACTAAAACTACTTTCACAATAGTCTTCTTTGTATTGTAAATGACGTTTTAAAATAAGCTCACTTTGTTTCATCGAAACTACTCTACAAATTTGTTGAATTACTCCTTTTGCTCCCTGAATTCTCTTCACTATATCACCGTTTCCACTTTCAAAAGCATAGCCGTTATGTGCCCACAGTGGACCCCAGTTAATAACACTTTTGGACAAATGTAATAGCTGATGAATATTGTATGTCATTGCTTGTTTTGAATATAGTTCTTCGGTTTTCTCTACAAATTCTTTAAGTAATTGATCAGCATACGTTATTAAACTCTCTGTTAGGACATCTTTTAACAATATATGATAAGCCTCTACTAAGAGAGACCAATGCTCAGCATATCGACTGAAATTGGGTAAACTTAGAAGTATTGGAAGGCTATAGTATAATGTCCAGTTTTCATATTCTCTAGCTTTCCAAAACTTTCTTTCTTGAATTGATCGGGACAATCGTGCAATTTGATTAGGCGATTTTATATTGTTTATCATCTTATTTATGTCTAAAATATCATCGGTACTTAATGAAAAAGGTAAATTATTAGTATCTATCCAATAATGTAGAAATTGTTCTGCTATTCCTAAGTTTATGCAATGCATACTATCAGGTACAAATCCGGATATAATATTAAATTTTTCTAAATTTATCAAGACCGATGGATTTTTAACGCCTTTAATAGGTTTTTTGGATATCAAACTATCTCTCATGTGCATTATTGTACCATCTTCGGTACGATTTTCTAGTTCTTCATCTAAAACGACGTATTTAATAGTACCACCTTTTTCAGTTGGAACATACAATCCTGGATGCATGCACCAATTACACCCGTAATAACCGTTGAACTGAACTAATCCCTGCATAGGTGCTCGGGCAATACTGTCAACGCAGCAACACAATGTAAAGACTTTTATCGATCGCTTTTCATTATTAATAAAACAATTGATTCCTTCATTGGCCAATTTATTCATATTGTGAACAAAAGGATTTAAGAAGGTATTCATGTTTGGTTTGTTTTTACCAAACCAAATGCCGCAAACAATCGGATTAGTAGTTCGACATTGGTAAGGTAATTCATTAACAATGAACTGTATGGGCCAGATACTAAATTTGGAACTTTCAAATACTGGTGAGCCATCGCTATTAAAAGTGCCTGTGATGAAGTTTTCCTTATCTCCATCAGACAATGAAGTCATTAATTTTTTGTATAATGTACCATCGGTAAAATCTTTCATGTTTTCATTTAATATTAAACGATTACTAACTATAGAATTATAGTACGTACTATTTAATTCTATCAAATTAATAAGTTCATTATCGATATTGATAATAGCAAAAAAATTTGTATAGGTTGGATCTTTTAGCGATATTTCTTTATAACATTCAGAGTTGAGACATGTAATAGATTTGTCTTTTTTTTCAAATATTCCTATATATTTATTGCAATCAGTACAAACTGCATGGTATTCTATATTTTCAGGTCTGTTAAATAATTGATCAATACGATATCGGGTGTCTGGCAAAATACTTACCGGAAAAAAACTATTTATCATTTTACATAAATCGGCTAAAGCCGTCTGTGATAAATTATATGTAAGTGCGTATTTTAAAACTGAAAGTAGCATTTCAGCTTTACTCGTAATTGGAGGGATGTTAATTTGATCATCAATATCGTCCTTTTCTAAATACTCATCCAATTTACACTTAGTCTGATCTATATGGTCTTCATTATCGATATTATAAGTATACTCATCATTTGAATCATCTGAGTCATCAGAGGTAATATTATAGACATTTTCAGTTAAGTCTTGCAACCATTCGCCCTATACGTAAAACAAAATGAACATTAAACGTAACATTAACATATGTCTAAAAACTTTATAATTGTAATAGTAGTTTAACTCTTACATTTAGAGATTCGTTGTCAGAGTCAATCAAATTTTGATATGATTCGGTTGACATTGTCGATGAGGAAGAAACCTACAGTAACGCATAGTTTTATAAATATATTTATTAAATATAACAATTATTGTTTATTTATTGCCAATAATAATTAAAGCAAATTATTTAGTTTTTAGATAAAAAGAATCAGTAGTTATTGTTTTCAATATTATCCAAAACATTGTAAATTAAAAAAATAATGAAAAACCATTAGCTTTAATTATTACTAAAGCAATTTAATACGTTATCATCTTGCAACTACGTTCGTGTATGTGTAAATGGAATGTATTATAAGTATATTTATTATATGTTTATGAATACTTTAAGAATGTACTAACTTGATTGAGTAATGATTTCTCTGTATTATTTTATTATTTAATATTATTTGTAAAGAAAACATTTGTAGATCTTCAGTTAATGTGTATCTTCTGTACTGTTTTGGGTATGTTATTGATACTGTAAAATTGCACATTATATTTTCTTTTTTTTTAAATTTTATTTTGTGCACTTAATAATGAAATAAAGCGTATACTATGAACAACTCAAAATAATAATCTAATAATAATTAAGAATTATAAAAATAATGAATTGTCTGTTATCTTAACAGTGTATCAGTTTGGGATATTAAATAGTACTCAAAAACATGAGCTGTGTGATTTAACTCTAGATAATATTGAAGGGAATGTGAGACGAAATGATGTTATGTTTGAAAAATAGGCATAAATATTTTATATACACATCGATACATTTTACGAAAACTATATGTTGGTGTGTGTTGATGTATATGCAGACCTATTTTTAATAATTTAAGACATTAAAATTAATAGTACATTACACATGTAGGAAGAAAAAATTATACATTCTGTTTTTATAGGTGATTTGTAATTGCTTTATTTTCGCCCGCTGTATATAATTTTTTTATTATTGAAGAGGCAAAAAGAAAGATCCACACAAAGTATTTACTTCCTGCATGTGGCAATAAAAATGCATATTTTTATACACTAATAAGGTTACAAAATGTACACTAACTCGAGAAAATTGTCTTTGTTCGTCTACAGATTCTTCAGACTTTGTAAGAGAAGCATTATCAAGTTGTATTTCATTTACTTCATCCATATTTGAAGTATCTGATGAATATATTGTACTGCTGTCAGTGCTTTCAGCAATGCACGGCTGGTGCTGACAGTTCTAAAATAATTGTAATTACATATATCAATGTGACGTCGTCGACTGTTAAGTCGTTTTATACATTTATGTACACTATTATTATCTTAATATGTAAATTAATTATATTTACTATAACTTTATAACTTTGTCATAAGAACTTTTTAAGAGCAAGGAATCAATCAATTATTACTTAAAATCATGTGATTTAGTTATGCTCTTATTACGTAGTAATATTATATTACGTATTTTATTTTATAACAAATTATTTAATTTTTATATTTTTTTTATGTTTTTATAGACGATGTATCTATGAAATTAGGGTAAAATTTTCAGAGAAATTCGAATATTATATTGAGAATCCCAAAAAAATATATTATCACCGTAGAAAATAGACCATTTTAAAAATCGAAAATCGGAAATTTGTTTTGCCAAATTTTCATTCATGTGGTTACAGAGGGTTGAAAATGGAATGGATTAATACTAAATATTTATATTTGTGCTTTATTCGGTAAGGACTAGAACTTAAATTCGAGCCGACCAGTTTACAAGTCTTTCGTCCGACGAAGCTATCGTACGTCCCAAGATTAAATTAATATATTCTAAATGTAAAGTAATACGTTAATTATTCTAGATGTAATGTTAATTTCTAGGATCGATTACGGTCGTGTTGAGTGGTTTTTTTTCTTTACCACTACAGGCTTTCTTTATCTACTTTCCTGGTTCATTATTGAACTTGAGGAAATCCCAGAAACAGCCATACTGACTACATATATACATATTTGTGTATAAAGTTACATACTATAAGTGATTTTATCATCTTAATAATTATGTATAACAGGTATACGATTTTTTCTAACGATTGGGACCCTGTTTGAAAAAATCTCGCGATTTCCACGAGATAATCGCGTAAAAACTACGTAGTTTTCAGATAATAATCACGTAATGATTTCTACCAATTTATCACCTTATAATTACACTATAATTTCTTGATTTTGTCAAAAAATTTAATTTAAAAATTTTTTTTGCAAATTATTATTATTACATATATATTTTAAGATTAATCAGTGTATATTTTAAAACGAAAATCCTAATTAAATTGATTACATTAAATAAAGTTATCTATCGCCAGGAATCGATCCTGCGCCGTCTAGTTGGTAATTCAATGCTTTACCGCTCAGCTAAGCTTGCTTTCTTCTGCAAACAGATTCATAAATTTGTACATAAAATAAAACTGACTGAACAAGACAAGATGCTCAATATGTACAAGTTTATAAAACTATTTGCTAAAGTAAGCTTAGCTAAGCAGTAGAGCATTTGACTACCACCTGCACGGAGTAGCTTCGATTACCGAAGATGGATAATTTTAGTTAATTTAATTGATTTAATTAGGATTTGTTCTTTTAAAATATAGACTGTTACAACTCATAATATTCAAAATGATAATATCAATTAGCAAAAAAAATTTTTAATTAATATTTTTACAAAAATCACGTGATTATCATGTTATTATTATGTGATAAATTGGTCGAAATCATCACGTGAAAATTACGTAATTATCATGTGATTATGGCGTGTAATTGTCGCATAATATTCATGTGATTGTTTTAAGCAGGGGATAACGCCAATGGTATTGTACTAACAATGGCTCATACACTTTTACTGCTTAGATAGCATGCGTATAAAAAAAATTAGGCATATACGAACTTTTTCAATTAAAAAATTATCATCCATCGGAAGATTAACATCAATAATTTTTTGGATATGATAAAAACTATGGTCCATTTTGTTCTTTCTTGACTGAGTTTCCATTAACTAAAAGATCTATAAAGTACACCGCCACACGAAAAAAAAATTTAGTCGAGTCAGACAGTCAGACTAGGCGTACTATATGTTTTTGAGCTTGGTAAATCCCAATATGATACAAAACCCTGCACCTCTTCATTATTACTTGTGTTTATATAATTTTTAAAGCAATTCACGAAGATCATCTGTCTTAAAAATCCTTCCTACATGTATCTGCATTCTGGGCATCTCCTCGCGGTGACGCGGGCAACAGAGTGAGTCTGTGATCCAGCAAAGTCTTTGGATTTCGACTTCCATGCCGTCATGGCAAGCGCATGCAGTGATGCTAGATGGTGTGGACAAATGAAGCCTGCGCAGAAGAGACATGTTTTAATTGGCCCTGGCCACCGATAGCGCAATAGGTGTTCGTGCAGTATGCAACGGCAGCGACGATTGGAGCCAATCAGCGTAACTTTCTTTTGCGCAGGCTCCATTTTGTCCGCACCATCTAGCATCACTGGGCGCATGTAAGCGTTTTACGATGCAGAGGGTCGGATCCTCAGTATCGGCGGCTGGTCGGGGTGAAAAAGTGGGACCGCAGACGTTGTCATCAAACGAACGCAGTTCCACATTAGTTGGTGACTTGGCTAATATAGAATGAAATGCTACAAGAAATTTATATCAGGATCAATGCCAGTCATTTACTGTAGTTATTCAATTTATATCATCTACCTGAATCATACAATTTTCGTTCTATTCGTTAATTCTAGTCAGTAGTCACCTTTTTTTAAGTCATGCATTATCATCATTTATTTCAATTGGTAATAATTCTACTTATTTTAAGGTACATACGATTTGTTTATTTAAGCGTTTATTTGTTCTTGGTAAGTATTTAACATAAATTTTATATAAAAAGCTCTCATATATACAAAATCAAGCCGTAACACCTTCTTGCGTTATAGATTGGGTATTATGAGGATCTGACATTAAGAATCAGTGACTCCAAAAATAAAGAATCAGTGACTCCAAAAATATATAGTATGTATGGTTTGAATGTCGGAATCGACTAAAAACTATTTTTTTAAATAGGATTTTAAAGTTTATATCAAAACTGATACGTGCAAGGGTATTTTTGACCTCAGTTTTGGATTTAGCGAGCCCAAAAACCAATAGTATTGTAACATCCCAGCATTTCGCATTATATTTGAAAAATTAAAATTTTGTATATTATTAATTTTTAATAAATTATTTACGATTAATAATAACAACTCGAATTGTTATTACCGAAAAAGAGATGAAAATGTAAATATGTAAATATAAAAATGTACATATTCAAATTTGAAGATAGCGCGCTTATCTATAGTTCACTATTTGACCGCTAGGCGTTTAGCGCAGCGCCGCTCGTGTCGCAAGCGATTTCAACACCTCATGTACTTACAGTAGGCTCGTTCGGCTACGACGGGCACTCTCGCCTAGCCAACGAGACCTATCTTATGATATAAAAAAAGGATTTTTCTCTCCCTTTAATCAACGCTTTATCATTTGATACCTTTCAGGCTTATTTTTGTCAATGCTTAGAAGGCATAGTGGGTAGTAGCAGCCA
>JAPYYQ010003702.1:0-10058 GCA_030522585.1 Anagyrus pseudococci
TATTATACATGTAGTAAAATTTCCCTATACATGGAGTATATACCGCGCGAACTATACAGTATAGTAATTTTTCTTTATACATTTCTATACGTGTAGACAAGCGAAATCACTGGTATATGCGCGTGACGCGCCTATAGAGACATTTACCCCAAGGGTTTTTCTAGTAGAGCGAACGACTGCAGCGACCCTACAGGACTAAGACGTCAGGCAAGTCAGTCTGTAGCGTGTAGAGCCGGAATGCGGATGGACATTGGCGATGACGTTGCGGGCGAGGCGTGAAATTTTCTAATTTCCAGGCATACTTGGAAGTTTACCAGTGAACGATCGATTCATTCTCGAGCATCAAAGGAAATTTTGCGATGGAACGACATTGTTACAACGTAAGTGTTTCATTAAATTTACCTGTAACGAGCGTTTTATTGACAGTTATGTCCTTAACGTTTACCTGCTCGACGCGTCATTAAACGTGCATTAACAACTTAATCAATCCCTCCACCGGCAAATAAATCCAAAGTCGAGAGTTAACATCGCCAAAAAAATATAATTGAAATAAACAGAACACCGGAAATAACGTGGGAAAATGTATTTCCCAGCACGAAAAGTCCATTGCTGGTTCGCAGAGCACAGTCGTCGAGGGGCTGCTGCGCAGCAAGTGGTCACAAGACCGTGATCACATGGAAGTGAAAAGCGGTCCGTAGGTACGAGCGAGAAAGGCTGGGAGTAGGAAAAAGAGAGAGAGAGAGAGAGAGATAGCAATGCAGCGGGACCCCTCACGGTCAGTTTCTAGTCCCGCAGGTCCTAGGGACAGGCTCCGCCCACGCCTCGGGTTCCCCCCCATAAACCGAGAGCGCAGGTTCATTCTAGTCCAGGCCATTTCTATGACTCTCGTAAATTTTGGAAAGGTTCGCCGGAAAGTAAGGGGGGGGGAACTAACGACTAGAATTACTATGGCGATGTTTACGGAATTTGGAAGGGGCATCCGTAGCGTTGACGATTTAATTTACAAGGAATTACCAAGTGTTTGGTTAAGTTTTTATGAAATCGATCGATTTTGATTGATTTTTTAATAAAGAGCATCGTTCGATTGAACTTGAGCCTTGGATTAGCCAAACTAAAATAAGCGCCTAACGATTTTTATTATCTAGGAAGCAGAGGCGAAAAGAAGAGAATCTCTTAAAAATAGATCGCTCGGAATAGAAATCAGGAGAGAGAACATTGGTGCGATTATTAATCTTATCGACAGCTTATTACATAGTTTCGCGTTACACCGATCGCGCGGCATACACACGGCGGGGATTAAAAAAAAGGCGATAATACATTATGCTAAACATCATCCCGAGACACAAGCGTTATTATTTAATCCGAGCCGAAGACACGGCTAAGAATAGCTTAGATCCACGAAAACTACCGTACTAAGTGATGTAATCCAGTCGGCATCTAACGAGCTCTCTCTCTCTCGGCAGTAGCAGTACAACAGCAAAGCTTAGCCTTAGAATATCAATTAGAAAATTTTTACATAAGGGGGGGACACCCGCTATTACACAAGTCCCCCACCCGAAATATCAAACATCACGCGTTCGTTGACCCGCTACTGTTCTCATTCGCGACCGCTGATTTCTCCTTCTCTCTCTCTCTCTCCTAACAAAAAGCGAGAAGAAAAAAAAAGAATATACACGCTGCTTTCTTTCGCGAGCGCGCGCAAGAGAGAGAGATATGGAAAGCGCGGCGGAGCTATTCACGCGTCCGACAGATGAGAGTAGGTGTAGGTGGGGCAGCGGAGAGAGAGGTAGGAGCCGGGGTAAAGGCGGCGCTCGATAATTTCTAATAATAACAAAGCCGAGTTCTAACGGTTCGCCCGGCGATCTATCGCTCCGGCGCGAACGAGCGAGAGAGCAGGCGCGTATATACATACGAGACACACACGTAGGCGCTTCCTACGCGCCTTTCAGAAAGGCTCGGGCGCGCGCGCACTTCTAACAGTACCAGAGAGAAGCCGGATAGAGACGGAACGGGGGGGAGGGGGAGAGCAGAGAGGCCCCGTGAGCCGGCGAAAAAAAAAGAAGCGGGAGAAAAAAGCCAACGGCCGCGTTAGGAGGAGGAAAAAATGGGCAAGCGGGCGTATAATACGCGAGAGAGAGAGAGAGTCGGCGATCACTTATCGGAACTCTTTATCTAACGCTCGACAGCCGCGCGGCTCTGTATAGCAAGGAGGAAGAGGGTGGGTGGCCGAGAGGAGAAGGAGGGACTCTCTGCGTGTGGCGCGGAGAGGAGAGGGAGGGCCGTTTCTGGTTTGCCGGGCCCGGCAGCAGCAGCAGCAGCTCTCGGTATAGCGGGGCCGGCCGCGAATCTAGCGCGATTAACGGTGCCCAATAGGCTACTCGAAAGCTTGGCGATTTCGTCGCGTATAGAGCAATTCTCGCTCGCTCGCTGCACCACACACACGAGAGAGAGAATTGCCCGCGGACTTGATCTCTCTCTCTCTCGCTTCATCGTTATGCGCGTGGATTGCTCTCTATCTCGCTCGCGCACTGTCTCTATATCTCTCTATCTGTCCAATGAGAAGGAGAAGGAGGCAAAGAGAAAGAGCGTGCGTTGCTGTTAGCTGCGGTTCTTTTATAATCGCTAGTCTCTCTCTCTCTTGCTCGTTCTGCAGCAGCCGTATATACAACCCGCCATAAGACCAGGCCGCTCGGTCACGTATGTCGTTAGTTGGCGGCTTTAAAGCGCGATCTAACCAACTGCAAAATTTGTTCGATCGTCAAATGCTTCGGAGATTCGGGGATTCCCCGTTGCTCATGCATCGATTTGCTCGATTAATATTGCCTTTTTCTCCCCCATACTGACATATGTGTCTGTGCTTATGAATGTATGCTTTTCTGCGCCAATGGTCAAACACGCTCTCTCTCTCTCTCTCTCTCCCTCTCTCTCTCTCGCGAGAGAGAGCCTGGAGCTTACGTAAGACTGAAGAGTAGGGGAGGAGAGGTTTGCTCGCCAACTTGGGCATGCGATGAAAGTGGATAAAGACTTTCGATTGATTATAAACAAAGATTTTAAATATTAACCAGAGTTGTTTGTTGAATTTTCGGCCAAATTCTTGGTCTAGAAAGAGTAGCAGCTTACGTGGGGTATATAATGTTATTTAACAACTTGTGTTTTTTTCCTTATCTCGATTGGGTAACGCGCGTATACGTTTCGTCTATCAATGGCAACAATCGTCTATTCGCGGAATCAATGAGATACGTAATCTATTTTGATAATGATAAGTTATTTAGAGTGGACTTAGGTATATTCTATAAGAGGAGGTACACGAACTTTGTCTGACGTCTGGCTTGTTATAAAATAACGGAGAATCGTCAATACAGGCGACAATTCGACTGTAACGATAACTGATTTGATAATAATTGTTACAGTTTTAATAATTAATTTTTAGACTCGTAAGATGTTTAGAAGAAGAAAAGAACTCGGTTACATAAAAAACGCCACAATCTCAAATACGTAGCCGAAACACGTTCACGATAATGATCGGAGACCACTGACATCATAAGAAAAAAAAGTATAATAAAAGAAACGGAACATCAGGTAAAGTCCACGGTAGCATCGAATCCAACAATCCCCATCATCAAGCGTAACAAACCAATCTCAACAAAAATGTTGGAATCCCATTCCAATGACAGGTAAATTGCAGCATAGCAAGAATCATCACGAATTTAAATTGAAAAAAAGGAGAACGAATCTCGAGAATAAGGCTTGAGTCGCGTACGAATTTGGATCTAGTCATCAGAGGCTTTATAATAACGCACAGCACACGCTCGAGAGAAAACCACATAGACACACGGGACTGTTATCGCACAATAGCCAGACACAATCTCGATGGCGCTGCTTATGCCCTACTGATCTCGTCAATCCTAATGACGGCGCAAAGTCGGCCAGGCAACCGCGGACGCTTCTCAGCTGCCAAGGCCACCAGGGGGGGAGTATATAAAAGCCGCGAGGACGCCTGGCCGCAGACGACCGATCGCTCGCGATTATTCTCCAGCTCTCTCTCTCTCTCTCTCTCTCTCTTTCTCTCTCTCTCTTATCGCTTCTACTCCCTTTTCGCATTGGCGTGTGCAAAAGAGAAACCTTATTTCCGTGTTACCCGCCGATAAATCACTCGATCTATACCCCCACAGAGCCAAAGCGATGCGACTACATTTTTGCAAACTCGACGCTCTCGATGTGTCATAGAAAAGTTGTCGGGGCCGAACGATTACCGCAGCGAAAAGAAAAAGAATCGATCTCGCGACCTCAATGTATTACCGAAAAACAGGTGAAGAAGCCAAGACGAGAAGAAGGAGGGAAATAAAGTCCGTGTAGACGTAACAGGAAGAGCGCTCGTGTGTGGCGGGGCTGTCGGTTTTGTTTGCGAGGCCTCCTTTTCGGCCCGCAAGCTTATATTATGTGTACTGTGTATGTAAGCTCGGCCGAGACGACGATGTTGACACGATGAAGCTCGAGCGGACACCTTCTCTCCCTCTCTCTCTCGTGAAGCCGATGATGCTTGATTTCTGGGCCAAGCTTCCGGGGCACGCACACACGGCGTATATACACGCGCCCGAGCGCCTCCGCTTTGTTTTGACGCTCTTTCTCTCTACAGCTAGAGAGAAGGAAGCTTTTGCGCTTCGAGTTTTCTTTATTTACGATAGTTCTACGTGTGTTGTTGCTTCTCGATAATAGAAATAAAAATAGTTGAAAAAATACGTTGCGTGTTATAATGGCCGATTATATCGTTTACTATTTTTCAGTTTAAGTACAGACGCGTTTGTAATTTAGCCTATACACGAGAGATAAAGAGAGAGCTTTGCTTGATATAAACGATGTGGAGAGAAGGGGAACGGGGGGTGAAAGCCTAATAATTTAACGAATCGGCCTGTGGTGATATGTTGCCTATCGGTGCAGTCGAGAAAATTAAGGCTCTCCGCAAGGGCGTTCGAGCGTGTAGTCACAGACGACACACACACACAGAGGAGACAGAGACACGAGAAAGAAAGAGACCATAGTAGACCATCGGCCTCGAGCTTATTAATAAGCCAGCGTAAATCAATCGAGGTGAAATTTTTTACTCCCAAAAGCATTCAGACTGTAAATTTTTCCTCGGTTCTAATCCACAGAGCCATTATACACATTGCGCGTGTTTCTCGAGCTTATATCGGCTAATAATACAAGCGAGCGATATATATTTCATAATGAATCAGAGTTAACGCCCGACAATATCTGGATACGCGCGCGTGTGAAAATTCCTCGAAGCCCATAGCTCCAGCGACACTTGCTAATCGAACGATAAAAGGCTTCTTCTTTCGATTTCACGAACTCGGTTGGCAGAACGACGGGCCAGATCGGCTGGACTCAGCTTTGTTGGATCGATATTTTTATCGCGCTTCAAAGTATATGGATGTATCTTGTTTCGCCGGCGATGTGAACGAAAGAAAACGCGGCGCGAAAGATTACGTTAGAGGTTGATATAAAGCAGAATTAGGTTCGTGTAGGAAGAAATAAATGTACGACACCACAAATAATGTAAGACGCTTTTTTTTATCAACGCGCAAAACTTTTGCAGCGGCACGTACGCGCGCGTATCTGCGTTTTTATCCTAGATCTATCGGAACTTCCGCGTAAGCTGTTTACGCACGTAAATTGGAATGATATACTTCGCAAGCGCACCGAAATTTTAATGAGATCGAAAAATTGTCGATCGACCTTTTTAAATATAAACAAACGATGATAAACAAAAACAAACGAACATTCTTCAATCGCGGGAGAAAAAAATGAGCTATCGATAAACATTCCATTATAACCGCTATCGTAATAACGAATTTTCGAGAATATTATACCCAGGGGGTGGGGGGCTTATCTCGAAGCCATTGCTAATGTGCGTGAAAATACTCGTTAATTCCTTCTTAGGCTTATACTTCACGGTAAGCGAGAGAGAGAGAGAGAGAGAGAGAGAGAGAGAGAGAGAGAGAGAGAGAGCCACGCTAGCCATAAGGGTGCTTAAGTCATCGGAGGTGTTTGCAATCGATTACCCAACCTCCCTCTCTCTTTCCCCTTGAGAAAAAATCCAGCGCAGTCGTGCGTGAATGGGAACTGTCCAAACTATCCCCTTCCCCCGTCGTCTATCAAATATTCACGAGCAGCTTACGCTATACTTATCCGCCTAATCGGTAAATATTAACGCAGCCGGATTTTCGTCTCTTTATATCCTCATTTAATACTATCCGAGACATCTATTTCCGCTTTAGTTTTCGGTCTTTTTAGACTCGAATGGACAAAGTTTTCTTTTTCTATTAGGATGTTTGCTGCATCCTAGATTCTCTTTTTTTAGTATTTTCGTTGGAGGATAGGGATCGGCTAATTTTCGGTCGTGTCACGGTATACGCAATCTAAGCCGAAAAGATTACAAAAAAATTAGGTTGCTGATCGATTACACGAGCTCCGAAAGCTTATCCGTGTAACGGACTAAACTTCTCTAGATAATGCGCGTTAATCACTTTAGCTTTTCGGAGGGTCGCGGAGCTTGGAAAAGTTTTACGCATATACGGAAGCGCAGATGAATTGGGGTCAGCTATTGTCCATTGGATTGCGCTGATTTTGTAGAAAATAATAAGCCGAGTGACGAATCGCCCGAGCTTTTTTTTATAGAGAACATTATTTTCAAGATCGATTGATCGATCGCATTTCTCGGGCGCTCAATGGCAAGCTAATTATCGTATCAAATCCAATTACGCGCATCGTCATATTCCGTGTGATTAATATTAAAACAGCCTCGCTCGAAATTTTTCACCGCAAATTGTTAGCCTCGCGCGTCCCTGTTTTTTTAAAAAATAGGCCTATTAACAAAAAATGCGCCTACAATATATTACAGCACGTGTCTTTCGTATACCGCGTCAGTGAAATTATATATTTTTATCAGATCATCAATATGATAATTGACGATAAGGGTAAAGGGGGAGGAGGTCAATCATGACCATATTTGTGCAGGCAGCAAGTCGATAAATTTCCAATCTCCCGGGCGAACTTGAATCTCTTACAGATCATCACTCGCGTGTATGCATGAATAAAAAGGTACTCCTTTTTGAAGCACCGCGGCTTTAAGTGTCGTAATCGTTTATTAAAAATAAATTCCCAACGAGCCGTTGAATATATCAAGGACCGACAGAAAAAGGAGGAAAAAAAATCGGTGGTATCGGTGGTAATCAGTTAACCCGGGGTCCAGGAAATTCTTTTCTTGCGTTGAAAATTTTGCGCGAGTATGGAATGTGCGAGGTACTTGTGACCTCGAGGGACGAGCGCAGGGGGGGGGGCACAGGCGAAAGGGAGAGTTTAAAACGGCTCACCCACATTCGCATCGCGGCTTCGCGCTAATTCTTTCGTTAAACACAGCCTGAACGCTTGTGTTTGATACTTTAAATGCTCGAGAAAAGGAGACGTTTAACAAATCGATCGGGAATACCTGAAGTAGAAGAAACGCTTGGACAGGTAGGATTTTTTTTTCAAAAAAGAAAACAAATCGGTAACGGATCAAAATACGAAATATCGTATTACAAGCTTTGCTGCATCTTTCTCGGGGAAAGACAGTTTTAATCTCTAAAAGAGCAGGCATACGAGTACCGAGAGAGGAAGAGATCTTTGGCTTGCCGGCGTTCCTCGGCAAAGTCGATGAAAGAGCGGGATAAAGAAACCGACTAAGCGAGAACAAAGAAAATGAGATCGGTCCGGCGCCAAAACATCGCTCGCTCAGCGTATCCTCCTCTTCTTCTTTTTTTCCTTTTCGAATTCGAATTTCTTTTTCTGGCTGCGGGCCTAGCCGCAATTAAACTTATCCGCACTTAGCGCGCTGCTGCCCGCGCACAGAGGCGCGCTTTCCAGTCACTTGGTTTTTATTTCGTTACTTTTACTTTCGATCGTGCGCCTCGTATAGGCGTCGAGACTTCGATGACGCGCTTGTCTGTGTCACGTTAGTCGCTAACTTTATTAGCCTATGGCTTTACTTCGGTCTACGCAAAATTGCGTTATACGAAAAACAGCAATAAAAGCACAAAGAAACAATATGTAACATCGGAAAATTTATTAGCTCGGGCGGATTGTTAGAAAGAAAGGCAGCTTAATAAAAGACGCAGCCCAGAGATATAAGAACAACAATGTCACGAGCGTCTTAAAATGTTAAAAGTCCGGGGATACACGTTGATGCGCGTATAACAGGAACGAAAAGCGAAAAAAAGAAATCTCGGAAAATCGAGATGGAGGTGAATAAAAAGAGAGAGAAAAAAAGCGCGAATCTAAAGAAGAAGGAGATGAAGAAGATGTGTGGAGGCTGATCGCGAGACTCAGCGGCGACCGCAGCAGCGAAGGCTGTGCCCGGCCCCGACTCTTTTATGGCCAGATCCGTATCTATTCCCGGGGCAGCAGCATAGAGATGGGTGGGTGGGGTGAGGGGGCAGGGAGGCGGTAGGGCAGTCGCAAGCAGATCGCAATCGAATGTTAATTAATCTTAGCGCCAACATGTAATTACGCCGTTCGCGCGCGCGCGCGCCTGTGTAATCGAATGCTCTCTCTCTCTCTCTCTCTCTCTCTCTCCCTACCTCTATATAGCGACTGTACTAATTGCGCCGCTCCGTTCCCTCTCTTTCTCTCGCTGTTGCCGGTTGCCGGTTGCAGGTTGATGCGCGCGTTTCTTCTTTTCTTCTTCTCCTTTTCGTAATAAAGTATTTAAAGAGATGAGCCATCGCGATTACGGCCGCGGACTAAATTAAAATGTCGACGCTGAGAGAGCGACTCTCCGAGAGCCATATTCTTTTTTATTTTTCTCTCTTTGTTTACCTTTTGAAGCTACCGGTGTGCCTCGGTCTCCCGATACTTTTTAAACGGTAGGCCGAATAATGAGATGCCGATTTTTTTTTTACATTTCGAGAAAGTCGCTAGATTAGACGCGCGTGACAACTATATCTGAACGGCGCACGTGTTTTATACACGCGCCAGTATATATATATCTGCGGATCTTTTTTATCGGCAAGTGTGTTATGGCGTCAGGGAAATCCAAATCGAGCAATATCTCCAACGATTTCACGCTATAGTTGGCGGTTGATCAAAGAGAAATTAAAAGAAAAAGAAACTTGGAAGATCGATCAAACTTCGAGCCAGGATCTTATCTTCGTCTCGAGCTTTTAATATCTCGTTACAGCGTCGCTCTTCATTGCAACGTTTCCTCGGAGCGTTTTTTTTTCGCTCTCGCTTGGAAAAAGCTCGTGTCCGTCGGGCTTCGAAGCAGGCTTATCAGTTCTCTTTTTCTCTCTCGCGCGCGCTATTCTTTTATTAGACTTTTTATCGGCCTGTGTATATACTGACCCGAGACTGCGCGTTACGGAGTCGTATGCGGGAGTAAGAGCAGCCAAAATCTTTCTGCTAACCTCGTTCCTTCATTTTTTTCGCATTTCTTTTACCGTTCGTCTTTTAATAGTGCTTTTTATTTCCGTTGAATACTTAACAAGTCTAAAATAATACCGATCGCCTAATTAGACTATTGACTGATGAAAATTAATTCCAAAAAGTAAAGATAAGCAGTACTAAAAATTGATCAAAAATTGACAAAAACTACACGCATACCAGATTGCTATACATTTGTATAAAAGAGGCCAAAGAATGTTTAACGACAAAGTGAGCCTTCATTATCACGCAGAGATAACTTTAAATAAAGAACTTGAGCCTCCAGACTCTCTCCCCTCCCTCCCCCCCCTTTCTCTTTTCCCACTGACGTACGTAAAAAAAGCTCGTTTCTACACGAGTCGCAAAATATATCACCAACCAAACTCGAAACGACTAGATCACGATTGAGACACGGCTCGTGCCAACCTCTAATCGCACTCGTACACGTGTAGTCCCGCTGTAATCCTCCAGCAGTGATTCTATCGATTTACGTATATACAGTTACTCTCTAAATTTATTCGAGTGAATTTTTCACTCTTTGAAAGAGAAGTAGCATCGGTAACTCAAATTGAGTGAATTAGCACTCAATAAGAGTGATT